>APFE030448749.1:9372-38512 GCA_000404065.3 Pinus taeda | reverse complement strand
AAAAAAAAAAATGGACCCTATATTTGGTTGGGTGAACCTACCTATGGTTTTTGGTCCATGGTATTGGATGCTTCGGCATGTATAAATATGTATTGTAACATTGAAAGAAATATAATGAAAAATCAAGCTGGTAGTCCCAGTTTTGGGATCCAGGGGAAAATCTTTGTGTATATGTGTTTAATGTGTTATGCTCTCACATTGTTTATTTTCTGCGTTTTAGAATTCGTATGCAGGTAATTTCTATACAGGGTTAAAACCTACAACCACTATATTCGAGATATGGTGCAGCAAGGAGAAATAAGGCTCCAACATATCGGTATAGATGAACAGGTCGCCGACATTCTGACAAAGCCCCTAGGGAAGGTCAGATTCCTGACTTTCCAAGAACGACTTGGTGTCGTTCAAAGACCCTCTGATGAGGGTCTTGTATGATATATTGAACTCTGGGAGCTCCAGGGGGGCGCGGGGTACTTCTTGGAGCAACATATGACCGCAGGGTGACTCACCATCCCCTTCCAATAAGTATTTATGGAGATATGAATTTATTTTGATTATGGAATAATTATCAAGACGACTAGAAACTCATGTAAGCTCAGAAGCCCAACAGACGCATCTATTCATCATCAACATTTGTGTGTAAATACAGAAGGTCTTTTTCTCATTTACACACACTCATCTCATCACATCTCTCTCTCTCCCTCTTTGGTGTGCAGAGGAATCTTGGAATGGTGCATGGCGAAATATTGCACTGGTGCGTAGCGAAATCTTGCACTGGTGCACGGCGAAATCTTGCAATGGTGCACGACAAAATCTTGGACTGGTGCGCGATGAATCTTGGACTAGTGCACGGCGAAGTCTCAGACTAGTGCACGGTGAACGACTCATTGGTAGAGACTTGACAAGTTCGATCTAGGGTTTGCTGCCCTAGTTTAGGGTTGATCTAGGGTTTGCTGTTGCTGATGTAAATCAGATTTATGTACTATTTCTCTCTGCTGAATTATTGAAGATAAAGGAAGATTTGATCAAAGGGTTTCTCCATATTGGGGTTTGTCCCTAGCTAGCCGCCACATCTTGTGTCTCTTGTCTTGGCTTGTTTTCTGTCGATTGTTTAATGTTCTATCTGCACATTACTTAATGTACATGTGATTTCTAATTTGTGGATAATAAGAAGAAAAAGAAGTAAACTACTCTAAGCATAGAACATACCATAACTTAACATTTAACCAGTCTAGCAAAGGTGAAACTTGGCGTTGTCATGATGGAAAAGTTTGTCACTATTTGAAGTTTTAATGAGTTTAACGACAATGATAACTCGGTCATTTTCATGTTTGAAAAGGGACAAAAAGAAAACTCCACAAGTTCTTTTTCATAGATTTGTCTCTCAAGTCCGAAAAAGCGTAAAACAATACAAGAGAGAACGTATTGGCCATGTTCGATCAACATATTCCTTTTTCATAAGTAATCTATCTCAGTCCGGAAAAGGGTTAAACTTATACTGAGTAGATGTCATTTCCAATCCGTTAGCGAGCTGAAAAGGACAAGCGGGAAATATTTTCATATTTTGAGAGTTTGAAAAGAGCTTAAAGAGGACTCCATACTCCTTTTTCGTAATTAATCTATCTAAATCCGGAAAAGGGTTAAACTTATACTGAGTAGATGTCGTTTCCAATCCGTTAACGAGCTGAAAAGGACAAGCGCTCGACAATCTTTTCATATTTTGAGAGTCTAAAAAGAGCTTAAAGAGGACTCCACTTTGAGGAACGAGTGGTCTCTAGGATAGCAACTAGTTCTGGTGATGTTGGAACTTCTCAAAACATGTTGATTTATGTGAAGAGGCTGGCTAACACGACCACTCATTGCATTTATTCCTCAAAAAGGGTAAAACAACTAAGTCAAAGTGTATGATCGGCCAAGAAGATAGTGACGATGGAAGGAGAAAAACCAAGGCTCATCTGACGGAAGAGGCTAATAGAATGACAATCACGAGGGTTAAAATGGAGATGGGTTCATTTTTACACAATATTGAACCATAGGGAACTATGCTTGGATTCATTTTCATGTTTACACAAGCTTGAAACAAAAAACTATGCTTGGATTCAGTTTCATGTTTAGACAAGCTTGAAACGAAAAACTATGCTTGGATTCAATTTCATGTTTACACAAGCTTGAAATGAAAAACTATGCTTGGATTCACTTACATGCCCCCAACATGATGACCCAATTCTAGGTGCATGCCCCCCAAGCTTCATTGCATTCACCTAAGTAGACTACTCGTGGCTATCAGGTGGATGGAATGACAGTTCATTTATGAGATCAAGTGAAATACTCGACTGGAATTTAACGAGATCTAATCAAAGACTCGAATTTGAACTTTGCTCCAAGAGACCTTGTTTCCTTTTTTAATGAGCTTGACACAAAACAAGGAACTCTTCTCAGATTCCTTGTTTCATTTTTTAACGAGCTTGACACAAGACAAGGAACTATGCTCTGGGACCTGTTTCATTTTTTAACGAGGTTGACATAAGACAAGAAACTATCCTCATATTCCTTTTTTCCTTTTTTAACGAGCTTGACACAAGACAAGCAACTATGCTCATGGACCTGTTTCATTTTTTTAATGAGGTTGACATAGTAAAAGAACTATCCTCATATTCCTTGTTTAGGACCCAAAAGAGGTCATGACTTCCAAGAGGTTCTCATCAGATGGGAGAACAATGCTCTCAAAGGGGTCTGTAACAAGGAATCTGAGATTTGGTTCCAATGCCCCCAGCACATAATGTACAACATCACGGAATTGATCGTCTGTTGATGTAGGTATGGAACGAGTTGCCACAGAATTGACCCATGCGGGGGAAGATACCTTTGGGACAAAAGGACCATTTAGGGAAGATGGTTGACTGGAAGCCATAATTGGACTGGGAAATGAAAGCTGGTCAACGGTGACAATTTGCCTTCATGCGGGAAACACATCACTCGAAAGAGTGTTGAAACAATACCTCCCATGTCATAAACATAGTCGTGCCCAAGAAGTAAATTGTAATCTAAAGGGCCTGGGACTACCATCACATTGATATAAACAATTGTTCCTCCCAAAGTAATAGGCAACTAATGAAAGATCCCTAATGGTTGATTGGTTCCTCTATTAAAATCCAACAGATTCTGGGTAACAGGCACCAATGGCGACAAACCGAGCGCTTGCCAAGCAGTGGAGGAAATGATACTCACAGATGCACCTTCATCTATAATAGTGCCAGGTACAATCATATTACAAACCTGTACTATGATCTGGAAAGGCACATAAGAAGGAAGACGACATCCTGCCAGTCGATTCCAATCAAACGAAGTGACCAGACTACTTGGAGGGGGTACCATAAAAACGGGAGAATTACCCCCTTGAGTTACGAGAACGGGAGGGTTTTCCTCCTATCTTGATGGAACAGGAGGGTTTCACCCTAGCTCATTAGAATCTGAAGAAACAAAAAGAACCTCAGTGGTATCATACTCACTCTCTATGGGAAAGGTATGATTAACTGAAGGTGAAATCGGGTTAACTGTTACCTCGACTTGTGATGGGTTAGGTATAGACTCATGGGATTCACATTCAGAGAGAGTTGGTTCGACTAACGGTTGATTTGGGTCAGTGACTTTATCAACTAGTGAAGGATTGAGGGAGAGTCTCCTGTAACCAGATGGAAGTCGTTGTGGTGAAGTAGGACAGTTATCCAACACTTTTTCGGTTTCATCCAGATAGGGACAAAGGTGAATGGGGTGATTTCCTTCGCATAAGCTACAAGGAAACTTAACTTTACCCTTCTTTCCATGAACTTTACTACCACTAGTTGATGGTGTGTCACCGCATGATCTCCATAAGTTGATGACACAAGGTTTTTAAACAGGTTTGAAATGAAAAACTATGCTTGAGATTGGTTTACATGCCCCCAGCATGATGACTCGATTCTAGGTGCATGCCCCCGAAGCTTCTTTTTCAAAGAAATGAAGATTTTTACAACACTTTATTTTGAACAAAGATTAACCGACTATAAACTAACTTTGAAAATGAATCGATAGTCATAAAGAAATCATTTAAGAAACACTAAACAATCAAGGCCAAAGTAGGGCTAGAAAAGGAAACACAAATTGATTTCAGAGACACAATCATCATTGATCTTTCATCAAGCAAAAACAGAAGGAAATCTGGGAAAAATCAAGTCAAAGGAGGAATTCTTGACCTAAGGAGGATCAGTGCAGCCTTGAATGGGAGACAGTGCGCTTCAGAGCATTGTCCTCAAGCCAAGGGTGCTTTGCAATGCTCTGTCTCTTGACTAACCTGCGCTGGTGCCAGAGAGGCCATCCTAAGGGCTTTCAAGCACAATTTTTACCAAAAACTCTTCAAAAAGGCTAAAACAAGATCAATGGAAGCAAGTAAAGTCTACTAGGTGTACTAGCATGAAGATAAACTATCCGGAACGATGATTGTTCTCCAGCGGAGTTGCCAATTTGTTATGTGGAATTTTGCATCTACGGATAAACACAATTTTCCTAGGTGGGTAGCTACACCTAGAATAACAAAATGAAAGCACTTAACCTTTTTCTATAGAAGATAAATAAGACAAGTGAACTACTTGTTATCTTTCGCTTTCCCTTTGTCTCCTTTTTTTGGCTCCCGTCGCTCCTTCTCGAACTTAATACGCTCAACAAGTACCTGCAATCATAAACAAAGGAAAAAAGCCAATCAAAGCAAGAGATCTATCTACTATAAGCAAATGGAATCAAAATCATTTACACATATAATCATCATACATAAAGACAAGAATATGGGAAAAGGTGTAAACAACTTTATTAAGTAGAAGGAAGAATTACAACCATGAAGTCCGATCCATTGTCACTCTTCCAGCTTAGGTTCCAGCCAACATCACATCAAAAGCACAACACTCCGGAAGCATAACAATACTTGCTTATAATCTCAAACCTCACACCAACAGTATCTCCTTACAAATTCTCAAAGTCCAGCCCTTGATCACTTAGATCAGTGCTCATTTTATAGGAAAATGGAGGAGGTTTGGTCATAAATGAGGGTATTGAATGGCCTTCCAAACTTAGAGTAAGTTTCCATGGAGGAAGGGATGAGAGGATAGGAGGTTACTTAACTCATTCCCTATCCAATTTCAAGCTCATAGGAGATGATAAGTGTGGGAATCTTCTAGATGGATCCAAAAGATAAGAATATTCCTAGAACCCTATGATGATTTCACTCAATCTCGCTCAGCACAGGTCAAAGTAGACCTAAGTTCTCTAGAAAGCACCCTGACATGGGCCTACCTACACTAAAGCACACTTACCCCTGACAAAGGTTGTGCTGGTCCCTCAAGGAGGCATTTCTGGAGGGCTTTAGGCCAAGAAACTCTCAGGGAAGGAGGCATTCAAAGTGATGAATTGTCTAGGGAATGTAGCAACTGAATTAGGGTTTGACGAGCCCTAAAAAGATTGATTTGAATGATGGGCGTGATGTACCCAAATGGATCTGTAACACCCATGGAGGAGAGGGAAAAGAGCCCGCCCGGCCCTATTTTGCAGGCATTTCCTATGTTAGGCCTTTATCAGCCCTCCCTGGAAATTGCAGCGATAAATCACAATCAGCCTTCGCATCCTCCGATAAGCCTTAAGAGTGAGACCTTGACCTCATGGATGGCCGATATGTGATTGCGATGAACTCTCTTGAGCCACGATTGTAATTTTTCTTCAACATTTAGCCATTTTTTCTCTTTTGTTGGGCTTTCCAAATGGATTCTTCAACATGCTTTAATTTATGCCCTATGAGTCCATGTTTGGACTTCCATATACCACCGAAAATATTTTTCTAAGCATTACGCAATGGAGTAAGTCCAATCTAACTCTAATAGCTTCTGCGGCCCAAAAAATTAGCATCAACTTCACTGGTATTGGGCATTTGAAGCAACTAGTGATTAAAAATGCAGAGAGTGACAACATTGTTTCCTACTGGGGGAAGTACCTTGCAAGCAAGGTGTTGAGAAGCTACATACCAGTATCCTTCACCATTGGGCATGGAGTCAGTAATATATGAACTTTTTAATCAGCAAAATCTCCATGGGACTTTCCTCATCAACCTAAATGCAGAAAAGAAAAATTCTAACAACTGAAAAGTAAATACTCAATTGGTGAGCTTATTTATATACAATCCTACGTATGCACAATACTTAATTCAGCTAAGTATGTTCAACTGTCCAACAGAGCCACGCCAACATAAGAGTATTAGACCACATGCCATCATACCACTAAAAAAGAAAAATCTGTAGATATGGGACCTGATACATGCCCATGAGATGACCTTTGGTGTTGACTGAAGAATATGCTTATGTACTAAGCCACAGGGTCCTGGAATAGAAAAAGAATGATTGCAACAACCTCTTCTTCACATACAATCTAATGACTGACGTCTTTTTGGTCATGGCAGCCACAAACACCACTTAGCTCTTTGGCTTCTTCAAATATGAGCCGGGAAGGGGAGGGTGACTTCTCTTCTTTGAGGACTTCGGGTTTAAAGCCATTTGTACCAAGAAGTCCGTTTCCCTTGTCATCTGGCCTGGGAGGCTCCTCAGAGGAAGTGCCTTCATTTTGGTCATGTCCCATTGATGTATTTCTAGATAACCGAAGAGAAATTCGCTTATGCAACCGAGCCATCATGAAATCGGAGAATTGCTTGCAGCAATCATCCATCTCATCATCATTTAGTGTTACAAGAAGCTCATCTTCCTCTTCTTCATGTGTCCTGCCTTCTTGTTCTTTGTCAAATAAAGAGGAATACTATCGTCGAAGGCCTCTACTCTCTAACTCTAGTTCCATAAGTCTATATAAGGAGTTATGTATTATGCTAACCTTCTCTTCCATCGTCTCGTCCATTTCTTGACAAAGGTAGTTGCGAGAGTGTCTACAATTGATATTCAAACACTAGAGTCGCTAGGATGTTTACCATAAAATTAAACAGTGGATTCGCTAGGATGTTTACCATAAAATTAAATAGTGGAGTCACCAAGGTGAAAGATCTTCAACCTACACTTCCCTTGCTCACCTAAGAGAGGGAATGTAAAATTTTGTCATACCCAAGGAAAAATATTCTAATTTGTTCCCCAACAATGGTGCCAGAAAGATGTTGTCGCCAAATCTTGCACCTGCAACACAAGTGCAGCAGGAGACAAGAAAGCTCCCTAGAGATAGCTTATGGCTTGATTGTAGACCAGTACCTAGGACATCTTAAATAGAGAAGTTCTTGTAAGGTTATGTGTGATGGGGTTGCAACACTCCAATTGTCACGTAAAAAACAAAAAATAAAAAGAAATAGAAGGGCTTGGTTCATTCCTCCAAAGGTATGAGTTATGGATTTCAAGTACTCCCTCACACACACAGTTCCCAGTAGTATCACATAGAACAACAAAGGTCGATTACTTCAAAGGGGATTATAGCTTAATAGCTTTGTGTTGTAGTGGCTACAACCAACCTCCAAAATTTTGGCCTACACCCAATTTCAGAGCCTCCCTTGAGAGTTTCACTTGATGACTACACACCCTCAAGTTCACTCCATGAGCCCATGTGAGTCTTTGCATCTGCCTTGCTTGTTCATTTCATCCAAGTTTTTTCATGTTGGTATCTAAGGCATGCTTGCGACCACGTTCTGGTTATTCTCAAAGTCTTCCCTCCGTGTGTACTTGTTATGTTCGCTATGAAAGCTTCTATCACACTCACAGATGTAGTCACATTCACTATCGCACATGCGTTGTCACGGTCGATCAACGATCAATCATGAGTGTCTCACTTATCGCTTTCACCGTCGATCAATCATGTTAAACATGTGTGTCTGGATGGTTTGCGTCGTCTCGTCGTCGAGTCATGTAACTATGTGTTTGCATGATCAGCTATGCATCTTTCGATCGTTCACACACTTAGTCATTTTGTTGAAGTTTTGACGATCAGACTCCCCTATGATAGCTGGACCATCACCCCGCTATTGACTCGATCGACTGTCACCCAGAACTGCGCAGAATCACCAAGCAGGTCTTTCCAATCTGCGCTGATCGGAAGCGATCCAATCAACTTTCATGTTGGCCACCAGGAGAGTTGGACCCGGCAGCCACCCAGGGACTGATTCCCCTCAAAAAGTGCACAGAAGCTGTTGACATTGCCTGCTCTGCGGACTGAGGAAATTACGCAGACAGGTTTGACAGACACCAAGTTCCCGTCCCTATCTCCTTCAGAAAATTGCACAGTTTTCCTAGTAAGTCCTCCCGACTGTCGACCGACTGCTCATCTAGGAAATTGCGCAGTTTTCATGAACATGCCTTCTATTGCCCGACAGTCTGCTCAGCTCAAAAATTGTGCAGAGATGATCAGCGGGCCAACCTCCCAACCTCAGTGTAGTTTCCCTCACCAGCAGACTGCCAGTTCCCTCCATGAATTACACAATTTTTGCTGCCAAGCTCCCAGCAGCTAACTGCATGTTCCCCTTGGGAGTTGTGCAGTTTCTACTGCCAGTGACCCAATAGCCAACTGTCAGTTCCGTTTAGGAATTTCACAGTTTTGGCTACCAAGCTCCCGGCTAGTTCCTCCAAAAAACTGCGCAATTCCTGCCCGCTGATCCTCCATGCAACCCAGCTTGTTCCTCCAGAAAATTGCACAAATTTTGCCTTCCATCCCCCACTACCTGCTCATTCCGAAAAATGTGCAGATTCTGTCTACCTTGCCTTCCTACAACCTAGATTGTCCCTCCCAAAATTTGTGCAATTTTGCCTTCCAGCTGAGCCAGACCTCGCGGACATTCACTGTCGACTTGGATTGCCCATCTTAATCACCCAATGACTCTTGCGTAGTTTTCATCAGCAGTGCTTGGAGCCATCATACCACCTCGCAACCTTACTGCCTCTCCTGGTCACCTAAATCCGAAATGATCATGTGTCATGGTAGACTAGGAGGTTTTTGGATTTGATGTCATCTCGTCATGAGTGACTACAGGTACAGGTACACCAACAAACATATCACGACGATGAATGGGATGAACGAAGGGAGCACATGCATAAGCACAAGTTCACCAATGGATGAAAGAACAATGCATGCGAAGAGATGTGCTCGTGAATGGGTGATCATGCAAAGATGTGTTTGCGGACGGGCAAACGAGCAAACATGCAAGATGTACTCACGGATGGACGAACAGACGAACATGCACCTTTTGCGAACAAATTAGCCTGTCAAGCCTTCCAACATGCAAGCAAGGAGAAACGTGCCAAAGCAACATCAAGCGAACCAACAACCATCGGAGACTCCGCGCACTTTGCCATGCGGAGGCAAAGATGTGAGACACCATGAAGACATCCATCACCTAGCAACACTGCAGCTCATCATGCACTCCAGAAGCAGCACGAATGTACCAGCACTGTCATGTCGAGTCATATCATGAGTCATGTTGTCCACATCTCCATTGTGGTCCATGTTGTTAAATCAATAAAATGTAAAGTGGAAGTCCAAGAGACCCACTTGTTGTACAAAGAGTCATGTAAAGTTGAAAGGTCATGGAAGTCAAATAGTCATGAGGATTGTCGAATAGCCACAAGGGTCAGTTTCACCCTTGGCTATAAATACCCCCTCATTTGTACATGTAAATGAATTTTCACCTCAGCTCCTTCCACATAGCCAAGAGACTCTGTTATCTTTTCTTTGAGTAAGTAGTGGCTCCAACACCCCTCACATGAGGTTAATGATGTATGGTGTAACGATGTGTCTTGGAACTTTCACTTAATTCAGAAGCCTGTTAACAGGCCAACACGTTTTCACACATGTATTATATTTGTTGTAAGACTAATATTTAACACTTGCAGTGCATGTTGCTTGAACCTGTGTTTAACACTTGAACTAATTCATTTGTTGTAATACATATATGTTAATGAAAATGTGTTGTATATGTTTTTAATGATGTCTTGCCCGTGTATACTACTCTCCCAGACATCATAAAAACATTTCACATGGAACTTGCTATAACAATCGTTGTAATCGCGCAAAATAATTCGTTGAGTGTTATATGTGTTATCTTCCCTTGTGTGTTGTGACTACCGCATCCGTGTGGACTGTTCCACCGGAAGCTACATAGATCTTGTTGTGTTGTGTGTTCCTAGTAGAGTTGGGACTTATACCAACTGACTTGGGACTCACTCCTACCCTCTCCCTCTACGGTGAAAGAACCATTGACACAACTGACACTTACACTCACCAGGAACGTGAACCTCACTTCTCGGAAGACAAAGCAGACCACTCTCCTATGCTAACAAGTAAGATTTGAGGCAAATCTTCAAGATATTGGCAACCGGGCCATCGTATCGGATGAGAATCCTACTCTAAACAGTGTGAGGTCTAGTTGGGACTTCATACCAGGGAGATCCCCTGATGTTGGTGGGTCCAGCACCATCAACATTTTGGCGCTAGAAGGAGGGCCATATGACAAGATGAGCACGTACATCTAGGTTGAATCTATTACCCAATGAATAATGCATAATTCATGCTCCTGGTGGTTTCTCTCATTTCTCCCTTAATCAGTTATCAATCCTCGATGAGCTTCTCGATCACTTGTCCTTGTTAAAGTTTGATGGTGAGGACAAAACGTTCGTAACCGAGCACATTTCTTATTTTCTTCATTTCTGTGTATCTCATGAAATCGATAGCGATGAGCTTGTTTGTGTACTCTTCTTCCTCACCCTTGAAATTCGTGCTAATCAGTGGTGTCATACCCTGCCACCTGCTTCTGTCCATTCTTTTCTCACTTTCCTCAAGGAGCTCCATCGAGCCTTCAATGAGTGTGACCACTAAGATGTCTATGAAAGAATCTCTCATTTAAGAATGAATCCTGGTGAATCAGTTGAGATTTTTCTACCCACTTCCTTCACCTATGTCACGAAATTCCTGAGCAGTTTGTGGACCTTGACTTCATGAGCCAAGAACTTAAACGCTTGGTTCATGTTTCCTGAAACAATGAACTTCCTGATTTTCCTTGTTCCTCAACTCTTGCGGATCACAAGACACCTCATGTCTCGAAGAGGGTGCTCCCTCGCAGCAACCGCAAAACTAAGAAATCTGTGCAGTGGGTCCCCTCTTGCAGCGGTTGCAAAGCTGAGAAATCTGTCCAACATGTTCCCAATCCATCCGCTCAACTATTTCCTGCCCCAATGGAGGAAATTCCAAAATGGTTAGGAAAGCCTATGGTGAAAACTCATCCCTCCATTCCCTAGGAGGACATCATTGTTCCTAACCCAAGTCTTGAGTCTAATCTGCATCTCTTCCATCCTCCATCATCTATAAGCCATGACTCCTTGCACCATGACTCGCTTGAGCAATCTACTTCGCAAGCTAGTTGCGTGCACTCTCTTGATTCTCGAGCTACTGGCTCAAGTTGCAGTCATGTGCAAGGCAGTTTCATTATACAAGTGGAGGAGCAAGACGGTGAAGACACAATCAATTCCTCTCAAAACATTGAGCTTTCATTCTTGATTGATCCTCGATCCCCAAATCTTGGTGAAACATCACGCACAATCAATTCTTTCGATCAACCTCCAGTCTTGGGTTGTCATCACTCCCATGCTTCTGTATGTTGTGATGAACACCCAAGCACATCATATGATCTATTTTCATCTCATGTACACTCTAACTCATATCTAGAATGTGCACCGATCAAAGTAGACATCCACATCAAAGCTTCCTCTGCACCTCACTTGCTTGTGTGTCTTATCATTCACAGCGCATCAACATGCATCAAAGACACTTCACATTCTCTTGCTTCTTCATCTTCTGAGTTATCTCCTCGATCGACATAAGGCAATGAGGTTGTCCATGATTAAAATAGTCTCAACACACAGGACTCTTCCCACTTGTCATCATCATGTGTGTTGCATGAAGACAACTTGTCAAGTCAGCTTGCTGAAAATTTTGATGAAGCCTATGACAGAGATGGTTGTCATCTTAAGAGAAGTTTTTAAATTAGTAACAATAGCCATCCTCAAGCCATGTATGATCTGGTTCACATCCTATGATGCATTTTTTCAATTCTGGAAAGTTTCGGGACGTGCCAGGGAGTCGAGGCACTTCAATGTCCATTAATGGTTATGTCAGGACCTCGCGACTCTGGTAATCCCATCAAACCAAATCATATCTCATTTCTCACGCACAATCCGTCTATTTGCATGGTTGCACTCGACGTGGATCCTCGTGTAAAGAATATTTACTATTCGGGGTATGATATTTCAAAATTTCAGATTTTCGCTAATGATCGAATCCACGAGTCCGTTACAACATGTGCGTATTCATGCACCTCTCTTACATCCCATTCGGATTGGAAGTGTCCGTCCCTCATCCAATCATGGGATAGTGAAATTGATCATCTCAAAGACTATCTCTATCTGAAATCACACTTATCAGATGTTCTCTCTCGTAATCAACTCCTTGGTCTTTTTGCAAATTTTGCACGTCAAATCTACCCACTCATCATACCAACAATCTCCCTGTGTGATGACGAGTGCACAACCTATCGTGCATATCAAGTTACTCTCATTTCGCCACACCCCAACCGGTTTCACACATTCACAGTGTTGGCATCCTTTCTACATTTTTGTGATGACCATGATGCCTGCGCACTTTTTCACCAGTTGCAGGTAGGTGTTCTATCATGCCTAACGCACAACGAACTTGGTTCCCTCATTCAGAGTGTTCACACAATTGTTCAAAAGGTTTAATTGTTTATGTCAAACTGGGAATCTGTCATCTCGCAGACTGGTCTGATTTCTATTCTATCTTGGATGGTTGTCATGCAGTTTATCATTTTCCCAACAATACATCCAATGACAGTCACTTCATGCACTATGACCTTCACCATGTAACATCTTTCTTCTTAGACTTTTGTCAAGTAAGTGAGGCACTTCGGCTTGCACTAATGGTTATGGCAGGCCCTCACTGTCTTGACATGACTGATGAGAATGACCAGGTCTGTGTATCCGTATCAGATTCCCATCGTTATCCCCTCTCTCGAATGAGGAATCCATCTTCTCAAAGATCACAAATCTTTCAAAACATCCATCATGAATTTTATGATCCAATGGCTCAATGGCTGGAACAATCTTACTTGGTGAATCATGTTGCAGGTAACAAGCTTCAGTCCTTCCTTGCACTCACTAAGAAACTTGGTGCAGAACAACACGCACTCACAAGAGGCCTCTGAGGTTTATTGAAAAATGATAGTCACAGAAGAGGTAAGAATCTGTGTTGGGTGGTTGTGACACATTCTTCCGCCCACAAGAGAGACCTTCTCTCTCGTGTGCAATTTTTTCAAGTTTTTTCATTTTCCATTGCACACTATTTTTTATCTGTTTTAATTGCCTGTATCTTTGTGACTGCAGGTTGGGTACGCCTACGTTGGCTTCACTGGAAATTTAATTTCACGTAACCCCAACCGTTTAACATAGGAGTAGGAGTAATGTTTTATTTTCGCTTGTCTTTGCTTTTTGGTTTGCATGTTTGTTTTCTTGCTGACTTGGTTGCTTTGCTTGCTTGTTGTTGTTTTCACTTTGTTTGGTTTGCTTACTATTTTTGTTTCGTTTGTTTGGTTTTCTTAAAACCTTACTATTTTTGTTTCCGGAAATAAGTGTTGCCTTACTACATTATGGATTTTTAATAGAGTATGTGGCTAAAATTTGAAGAGACTTATGACACTACAACACTTGGCCTATCTTATGTTCGTCTTCTTTGTGCTTGGTTATAACCTTCAGCCGATGAAGTCTTGACAAAAAATATGAACCGTCTGCAAGGGAAGTTTTAGTTCAACCAAGAACCTATGTCCACACTAGGAAGCCCCATGCCTGTACTCAACCTTCTGCTCTGTGTGTTCAAGCTCATCCAATTAGTAGAAACGAAGAAGGGGAAAATCTAAACAAGCAAACCTATGTCAAAGGTCTTACATGCTTCTATCAAGGGACAACCTCTTATGCTCTTAATAAGTCGGGATCCCTCTTCCACCCCAAAATAAAATAAGTTCCTATGCACAGTCCTCTTGAAAAATACAAAGACAAAAGAAGAGAAAGGCTTCCTCCACAGAGAGGTAAAGCATGCAACTCCACCGAGGTACTGACCAAGCTCGCTTGCAGTGGATCAATGTGTGTGTTTCTGTGTGATTCCATCGAGGTACTATCCAAGCCTACTAGCAATAGAGCAACACTAGAGATGAAAACTTATACTCTGAAAATCTTCAACTCACGAGCAAAACTACCCTTTCCAGATTCGAAACGCTGTGATCAAGCTGAAATTTTGATTGTATTTGATTAAGTTGGCAAAGGGTGAACCATGTATGTCCATGGTGTAACTGGGAAGCCGAAGTAACCCGCACAACGATTCAATACTCCCTGAAAGACCAAGGCCCAGTGCTAGAAATGAACCAAAACAGAGAAGCTCGAGTTCTACTACTGTGTCGCCAAGTGTTGTAGCAGCTACAACCACCCTCCAAAATTTTAGCCAGCACCCAATTTCAGAGCCTCTCTTGAGAGTTTCACTTGATGACTACACACCCTCAGGTTCACTCCGTGAGCCCGTGTGAGACTTCGCATCCGCCTTGCTTGTTCATTTCATCCAAGTTTTTGCATGTTGGTATCTAAGGCATGCTTGCGACCATGTTCTGGTTATGCTCAAAGTCTTTGCTTTGTGTGTACTTGTTATGTTCTCTAGGAAAGCATCTGTCGCACTCACACACAGAGTCACATTCATTGTTGCACAAATGTTGTCACGGTCGATCAACGATCAATCACAAGTGTCATGCTTATTGCTTACACCGTTGATCAGTCATGTTGAACATGTGTGTCTGGATGGTTTGAGTCATCTCGTCATCGATTCATGTAAGTGTGTGTTTGCATGATCAGCTATGCATCTTTCGATCATTCACACACTTAGTCATTTTGCTGAAGTTCTGATGACTGGACTCCCCTATGACAGCCAGACGATCACCTCGCTATTGATTCGATTGGCTGTCACCCAGAACGGCGTAGAAGCACCTAGCAAGTCTTTCCAAGTTGCGTTGATCACAAACGATCCAATCAACTTTCATGCTGGTCATTCGGAGAGTTGGACCCAACAGCCACCCCGGGACTAAATCCCCTAAAAAATCGCGCAAAAACAATGGACCTTTCCCACTCTGCTGACTAAGGAAATTGCGTAGACATGCCAAACAGACACCAAGTGCCCATCTCTGTCTCCTTCAGAAAATTGTGCAGTTTTCCCAGTCATTCCTCCCGACTGTCGACCGACTACTCATCCAGGAAAAACTAGCAGGCTTTCTGCTGCCCAGCAGTCTGCTTAGCTCAGAAATTACGCAGAGATGATCAGCAGACCGAACTCCTAACCTCAGTGCAGTTTCCCTCGCTAGCAACCTCTAGCAGCAGATTGCCATTTCCCTCCAGGAATTGCGCAGTTTCTGCTACCAAGCTCCCAATAGTTGACTTCATGTTCCCCTTGGGAATTGCACAGTTTCTACTACTAGTGACCTAGCAGCCCACTGCTAGTTCCCTCTGGGAATTGTACAATTTTGGCTACCAAGCTCCCAGCCAGTTCCTCCAAAAAACTGCGCAATTCCTGCATGTTGATCCTCCATGCAACTCAGCCTATTCCTCCATAAAATTGCGCACATTTTTCCTTCTAACCCAATTCTCCACTCGTTCTAGAAAATGCACAGATTCAATCCGCCTTGCCTTCCTACAACCCGGATTGTCCCTCCCAATATTTGAACAAATTTTCCTTCCAGTCAAGCCAGACCTCACAGACAGTCACTATCGACTTGGATTACCCATCTTCATCACCCAATGACTCTTGCGTATTTTTCATCAGCAGTTCTTGGAGCCATCATCTCACCTTGCAACCTTGCTGCCTCTCCCGGTCACTTGCATCTGAAATGATCATGTGTCATGGTAGACTAGGAGGTTTTTTGATTTGATGTCGTCTCGTCATGAGTGACTGCAGGTACAAGTACACCAACAAACATGGCACGACGATGAATGGGATGAAAGAAGGGAGCACATGCAGAAGGACAAGTTCACCAACAAATGAACAGACGATGCATGCAAAGAGATGTGCTTGTGAACAGATGATCATGCAAAGATGTGTTTGCGGATAGACAAACGATAAAACATGCAAGATGTGCTCACGGATGGACGAACGGACGAACATGCACCTTTCGCGAACAGATGAGCCTGTCAAGCCTTCCAACATACAAGCAAGGAGAAAGGTGCCAAAGCAACATCAAGCGAACCAACAACCATTGGAGACTCTGTGCACTTTTCCATGCAAAGGCGAAGCTGTGATACACCATGAAGACATCCATCACCCAACGGCACGAATGGACCAGCACTATCATGTTGAGTCATGTCATGATTCATGTTGTCCACATCTACATTGTGGGCCATGTTGTCAAATCAATGTAATGTAACGTGGAAGTCCAAGAGACCCACTTGTTGTACAAAGAGTCATGTAAAGTCGAAAAGTCATGGAAGTCAAACAGTCATGAGGGTAGGTGAACAACCACAAGGGTCAGTTTCACGCTTGGCTATAAATACCCCCTCATTTGTACATGTCAAGGAATTTTCACCTCAGCTCCTCCTACATAGCCAAGAGAGTCTGTTATATTTTCTTTGAGGAGTAAGCAGTGGCTCCAATGCCCCTCACACGGGGTTAGTTATGTATGGTGTAACGATGTGTCTTGGAACTTTCGCTTAATTCAGAAGCCTGCTAACATGCCAGCGTGTTTTCACACATGTATTGTGTCTATTGTAAGACTAATCTTTAACACTTGTAATGCATGTTGCTTGAACCTGTGTTTAACACTTGAACTAATTCACTTGTTGTAATACACATATGTTAATGAAAATGTGTTGTATATGTTATTAACGTTGTCTCGCCCGTGTAGACTACTCTCCCGGACATCAGATAGACCTTTCCCATGGAACTTGCTATAACAACTATTATACTTGTGTGGACTAATCCACTGAGTGTTATATGTGTTATCTTCCCTTGTGTGTTGTGATTGTCGCATCCGTGTGGACTGTTCTACCAAAAACTGCACATGTCCTATTGTGTTGTGTGTTCCTAACAAAGTTGGTACTTCTCCTAACCGACTTGGGACTCACTCCCACCCTCTCCCTCTATGCTGAAAGAACCATTGACACAAGTGACACTTACACTCACCAGGCACATGAACCTCACTTCTCAAAAGACAAAGTGGACCACTCTCCTGTGCTGACAAGTAAGAGTTGAGGCAAACCTTTAAGATAATGGAAATCGGGTCATCGTACCAGATGGGACTCCTACACCAAATGGTGTGAGGTCTAGTTGGAACTTCATACCAGGGAGATCCCCTGATGTTGGCGGGTCCAGTGCCGTCAACACTTTGTTGGGTAAATGATCGAGGATGAGGAGGAAGAGTAACTCATTGTAGGGAGCTTACAACACCAAGAACCCTACGCATAACACATAGAGCTTGTAGCTCTAAGAATTCCAATACTTATCTGAGTCAAAAGCAGATATAATGGAAAGAAGAGAGGTTGGGTGTTGTGATTCATGAAGAGCAATTGTTAAAGATATCATTTCAATAATCCAGACAGGCACTAGCATTAACAATGTCGCTACAAATGGATCTGTGAGGAACTATAGGCACATGCATAACATATTGATACCAACGAGTCTGTGAGGAGGTCTTGAGGTATTTCTAACAACAGTAATCACATGAATTCAGAGAAGAATGTAAACAGAATGGAAATAATAGGAGGATAACATACTATAATACTTAGAAGGGGGGATCACCTCTATTTCTTAGCTATGTCTGAAATATTCGCCTGTGTGAAGTAACACGGTTTGAAATACAAGTCATGCACTTACAGATTTATGAGCCAAAAATGGTATCACATAGTCCAGCCCTCGCGGGTGAGAAATTTTGGAAGCCTTGCTTTATGTTTCATCCCCCTATTTAAAGAAGAGGGGGCTGATGGAGTTATAGTTTACAAAAATATCTAAGAGCCAGGGCTCCAACTGCCATACTAGACTAGTTTTCCCCCCTATAAGGCTCTGCTACATGCCTGTTACAATAGGGATCGAATCCCTTCTTGAAAACAGAGAAGTACAGAAAGCCAAGAGGGATGGGAGGAAGAATGGAGAAAGAGACTTTTGGTGTCCCTGTGAGAGCCTCATAACAAGCCATGCCTGTGTCACGTAGTGTGTCCATGTTGCTTGGTCGGCTGACTATCTCTTCCACTTTGAATGCTTATGGCACCGACTTGTGGAGACATGTTGCAGGTCAAGTCCTTCCCTGAGTGTGCCCCATACCTTCATTAAACTACCCACTTGCCGACCCATCTCGCCTTTAAACCTCTGTACGATGTCTCCAATGCCTCGACGTGGTGGTTGGGCAGTGTTATTTTTTTTAATAGTGGAATCACACAATCGCGAGCTTTTTCCTCTAAAACAAGTGAAATGGGCCGATTTTGATTTTCCCCTTGGCCCCTTTTACTATACCCTTTTTTGTGGCTTTCCTCATATGACCGGGGTTTGAGACCGAGTGTTGAGCCCTTAAACACTAAGGTCATTGGTCATGTGTCTCGGCGACCTTTTCATTTGTATTGCCTTTTTCCTATATATCGATATTTTAACCTTCTTGGCCCTATTCCATCGGAGAGTACTCATAGTCCGGACGCGGGGTCTTAGAAACCCGGATTTTAATCTTTTATTGCGTCTAGGGAAAAGCCCCACAAATCGCAATTAACGGTGCACTGCGGCCTTGTTCATGGGCGAAGGTTGATAGTCTGGAGGTGGAGCCCTTATAAATTGAACTATAAACTCTTATCGCGTCCGGGAGAAAACCCGCATATCATAATCGGCGCCTCTCTATGGCCTTAGCTCTTTACCCCTTAACACTTGCGATCGCCAATTTCCAATACCCTGTTGACATCATTGCTAATGTCATCACTTCCACATGTCACCCAGTGGGTGGTGCCATGTGGCACCCAGAAACGACCCCATACGACCCTTGAAAATGTCCAAAATGAGTGCCACGTGTCCGCCTGCCATGTCATCTTTTGTACCTGCCACATCATCACTGACGTCAGCGGCCATGTCAACTCAGTGGACCAATCAGAGGTCGCCACGTGGTCTCCTAGAGGAGAGAGAAAAGGGCCCGCCTGGCCCTATTTTGTCATGCCTTTCCTGTGTTAGCATTCATCAGTACTCCCCCGGCCAAACAATGAGAAATCGCAAATCGCAATCGGCCAATGGAACTGCCAATATCTCTTAAGTGGGATCCCTTTGCCTTCGCCGATGGTTGATGTGCGATATTGCTTATGGGTTGACACGTGTACCCTGCGGAGGAGAGAGAAAAGGGCCTACCCAGCCCTGTTTTGTAGGCATTTCCTATATTAGGCCTTTATCAGCCCTCCCCGACGATTGCATCGATAAATTGTCATGACGGTAACATTGTCATACCATTGAAAATTTTAATTTTTTGAACCATCCATTATGGTCTTTTCAATGTATTGTGCACTTCGTGGTTGTGGAAATGGTATTGTTGGGTGTAATTCTTAATCTCATGGATACTACCTACATTTTTTTCTTTAATCTAGTAAATAATTCATTTTGTCTTCTCCATGTTTGTGAATCAGATGTTAGTGTAGGCTTGTGCAATGTAAAGATGTTACATTCTCTTGCAAGTTTAGCAATGTTGAATGTCCATCAATTCTCTTCCCTACCTTAGTGTTATTGTGAAACTAGTTTTCTAATATAAATGGCGATTGGATAGGACATAATATACTTTTGATATCAATATTTTTAGTACTTCTAGTTTGTTATTTGTATAAATACCATACTTTTGCAAAGCTCAATTTTATGTCTCACCCAATTGATCCAAGTGAGGGTAAAGCTTGTAGCCTAGATATTTTTCATTGCAATATTGAAGCTACATTTCCTAGATGCAAGTTATTTTAAGATTGATGTTTCGACATATAACTATCACATTATCTCTTTCTTTTCCATGATAGGAAATGAAGTTGGAATTTGACAAAGCCAAGACTTATCTTTCACATGGATTGTGTCCTAGTATTAAAGGATAAACAACTAATTAAACAACACTTTTGCTAAGCAATACCAAGCTCATTTAAGTACATGGAACTACTTTAATGCCTAGCTATGATATCTTAACAGATTTTAATGGTTTGTTTGTTTCTTGCATTTGGGGCTGTTTTCAAGTTTGGAAACTAGGGTTAATTTTGCTCAAAGATTGTGTTAACTACCTAAATGCTTATATTTCTAATTTGATGCTTGATTGAAATCTTTGTTCCAACATTATTGGTTTAATGTGATTTTTATTGATTCAAAGATTTGGGTTAAAGTTAAAGACATTTATGAATAAGGAAATATTTTGTTCACCTCTTTGTCATGTTTATTTGAAAAACATATGGTATTATCTTTAATCCATGGCTTTGGTTGTTCACTAAGCATTCATTGTGTTTTCCATAATTGTTATTGATATATTATATATTTGATGGCTTGAGTAATTATGCTTTTATTTGATTTCACCTTGTGGCATGATTTAAGCATCTTCAGATTTTAGAATCTACTTTGTTTACTTATATTTTCTTTGAAAAGACTTATTGATATTTAGAAAAAAAAAATGAGCTTTGTATACTAAGCAAATGAGCCCTTCATTTTTCACTTTATCATAGATCTTGGGTCTATTATTTATCGTTGCTACAAAAGTATTTCATTGCTACGCAAACGAGCTCTACATAGAAAGGGAAATGAGCTCTATGTAGCTAACCAATTGAGCCCTTCATTTTTCACTTTATTATCATAGATCTTGGGGCTATTATTTATTGTTGTTATAAACTAATTTATTGCTACAAATTTTTATCTTACAAGCTAGTTTGTTACAACATTGTGTATGTTTTTTATTGTGTGTTTGGGGACCTTACTTGAGCTCATCTTGGTTGACATAACCCATTAGATTAAAAATACAACCCTTTGAACTCAAAGACATAAATTAACTTTAAATCCACCATAATCCCTAATTGTTTGATCCTCTTGATTGGTGGTGATAGAAGTAGAAGCCCTAGGGGGGTCTTCATTTGGTTTGACTAAGTCATTGGATCCCTAAGATATAGTAGGTAAGCTTCCATATTGTTGAATTATATCCATCACTAAAACAAGGGGAGTAATTGCTAAGGCAACAATTGTGACTTTCCTATGTTACTCGTTGTCTTGATCACCTTGTGAAGCTTTGCACTAAACTACAAGATTTTGTTGTAACAAAGTCTATCAAGGAACTCCAAATATGTATGGTGCAAGGTGAATTCTAGTATTAGAACAATCAAATTTCATGGCTAGGGAATATGTAGTAGGGCAAGGAATAAATACTAGGTTGAATTTTTCACTCCATAGTTACTCATGAAAATTGTTATAGAGGCATCATTTAGTTACAGCCTTTTGGGGATGCCAAGCTGCTTATGGATTAGACAAATAATAAGTTTCCAGTAAAGAATTTGGTACCTTATTCAAACACGAGCAGAGTTTTAGAGGTAAAGAGAAAGTTTGTGGAATCATTTTCACTTGTATATATAAAGAATTTAATGTGAGTTTATATCTTTTCAAACAAGATTTACCTTTGCAAGAAGAGGTCTTTCAAAGAAGAATTTAGGAGGTAAACCCTTTTTAGAATATGTTTAGTCTTAAATACTAATTTCCGGAAATAGTACTTAATGCCAATGGTTATGACAGATTAAATGTGCTAGGTTGAAACTATGGCCTGAAATGCCATTTTATGTTTGTAATGTTGTGAAGCACAATAGAAGTCTTAATACGTCCTTGGATGACAAATAAGTCCTAGGCCATGGTTGAAACTCTTTCAGTTTCCCTTTTTAGGCCAAAAAGGCTAAGACAATGTATATATTGATTTCATCTTTGAATATCAAAGACAAAAAGAGAGAGAGAATCCATGGGAAAAAACAGTCATACAACACAAATTTGTTGCTAAAAAGGAAATATCTTCTATCAAATACAAATGTTGGGAACATACTTGTTAGCGTTGCTAATAAAGCCAATTTTTCATGAATGGTCATACCAACCTACATTTTTTACAATGTTAGGAACATACATTTCAATAATATGGATAAATTGCATTACCTGAAGCCAATTTTTCATGAATAATGATGCGAAACTGCATTTTTTTCGTGAATGGTTATCTAAAACTATAGTGTTCTACCATAAATCCATGTCCTTTAACAAGAAAACATTCATAAATATCCTAAATTTTAAAAATTTCAAGATGAAAATCAATCTTATAGTCGTTACCATAATGCATTTAAGCAACTCAAAATTCCAGCGTAAACTAAGAAACATATACATCTATTATCCCTACAAATTCAATTGGACTTAGAACAAGCACTCTCATTTCCTGGAAAATGAAATGCCAAATAACAATTCCAAATTTTAAATAACTTGTTTGGGGACATCAACTTTCAAAAAACTTTCACTCTCCATAAGCATTGAGAGAAAACTTGTCAAAGTTGCCCAATTTTTTTGGGGGACAAGCTTCCTTTTCCGAAGGTGTTTAAGTTATTAAAACTACCTAATTGTTTTGATTCCCTGATACGGGAGAGATTTAAAAGTTGGAACATGTCTGGATACAAGAACTTGTCAAGGCTACCTGAAATATTTGGCAAACTCAACCATTTAAATTTTATCGTTAGGATGAAAACATTTGGTAAAACCCTCTAAAGGTTTTTGTAAGTCTAGGTATTTGGAAGAGCAAGATCTATTCGGATGCTCTCAACTAGAGGATGTCTCTGGCACTTTCTATTCTTTAAAAGTTGGAACATGTCTGGATACAAGAACTTGTCAAGGCTACCTAAAATATTTGGCAAACTCAACCATTTAAGTTTTATCGTTAGGATGAAAACATTTGGTAAAACTCTCTAAAGGTTTTTGTAAGTCTAGGTATTTGGAAGAGCAAGATCTATTCAGATGCTCTCAACTAGAGGAAGTCTCTGGCACTTTCTATTCTTTAAAAGTTGGAACATGTCTGGATACAAGAACTTGTCAAGGCTACCTGAAATATTTGGCAAACTCAACCATTTAAGTTTTATTGTTAAGATGAAAACATTTGGTAAAACTCTCTAAAGGTTTTTGTAAGTCTAGGTATTTGGAAGAGTAAGATCTATTCAGATGCTCTCAACTAGACGACGTCTCTGGCACTTTCTATTATTTTAAATAAAAAGAATATTGAATGTGTTACACTTTGAAAGGTTGAACAATATAGGGTTAGAGTGCAAGGAAATACTCAGGATGATTTGAAAATGAAGTGGCAAAAGTATCCAGAATGTGATAGAAACATAAAGTGATAAAGAACCCAAGGAATGGCCTTTGCCATTAAGAGGTTCACAGATATAAGTTGCCACCTAGTTTTGTGATTTAAAACAATATTTTAAATTTTTAAAGATTTTTAAATAATATGATGCAAAATTAACTTTTAAATTTATTCCTTACCATGTTGATGCATCACAAGAAGTAGTAACATGGGGTCATCCATCCTTACATCTATACATCCAAAGAAACTTGTAGCCTTGCAAGTCACAAAGGACCTACACATTTTGAGATCTTACAAAGTTACAAACCTGTAAGGCACACAAATCAACCCAAGGATACATGAACAAATCTTATAAATATGATATGATATGAATTATTGATGTCAAGACTATATATTTGACTATTGGCCCATATTATCAAAAAGAGATATCTACAAAGATGAAAAGAAATAACTTAAAGTCCAAAACATTGTTTTCCATCCAAAATGCATATATGGGTAAGAAGACCCAACTTTCACATTAAACAACTCAATCAAGCATAATAAACTACAACTAAACTACTCACTTAGAACCATGACCAAAATCGCACAAAATTTTAAGAACAAACTATTCACAAAATTCTTAATTCATAGAAGCTATCCGAATCTGGTTCTGTTTGCAAAAGTGTGGTCTTTGTTGACAAAATAAATATGCTTTTTGAGGCCGCCTAAATTCTATATAAATGCAAAGTTCATGAGAAACAACAACAGAAGGCATTGTGTTAATAACAAAACAATATATGTTATCCAAAGTTCTGTTGATATAAAATGTCTAATTACACAGGAAATGGAGGTAGATATAAACTGTCTAATTATACAGATAAAGGAAATGGGGGACAAAAAGCAGAATGAGTTGTACCCATAAATTGAAAAGAATGAAACAATAGCGCCCATGTTTAAACCTTCCTTTTCAAAAATGCTAACTGGCAGATGCATGACATTACAAGAACTCTTTTTGGACTTTTCTTGTTTCAAGGAAACCACAAAAGTGTCACCAGGTAGAGACTTGATGTTCTCTGGCTAAAGAAATTAACTTTAAACAAGAATCAAAGGAGAAAAAGAATTAGTGAAGAGGAAAATTCACGTCAAAAAGTCCTCGAAACCTGAGAACTTCAGTGAATCTCTTTGATTGAAACACACTCACTGTGTGTCTTCGCCTTTCCTACCATAGTAAATATCCATCAGAAATGGGGATTCAGAGTGACTAATCACATATTTATCTAAGAATTTTTTTTCTGTCAAATAAAAAAATTTTGGTAAACGAATCTCTCTTTTGAGCACTTGGAATGACTTCAATTCCTCCATTACTTTATATCGAGGAATTATCCTCCTCTCCAAGCTGAACCCAAATAGTTGTGGATACTTCACCAAATCATCCAATGGAAGTCCCACAGAATTAACCATAAAATCTACATTACACTTCACTTTTTCCAATGAATACGACAGAATGAGTGGATCCCGACTACATAATACAGAAATTTGTTTTTCCGAGAAACCTAAAAATCTCAAACACTGCAATTTTCGTTCTATTGCCTCTTTCGTTAGTCCCGAAATCACACACAGGGCAGTACCAAACGACTTTGAGCCCTTCTTAAACCCCAGATTCTCGACCTGTTCAAATAAGTCCATAAGTTTTTCCTCTGAAATCTTCAGCAGTCTGGGTCCGCGCGCCACTAAATGTGAGAATGTTTTACCATCAAAGCCCGATCTTAGAAAAAGTGAGACTCTCGATTTAAGCTTTTCCTCTCCGACATCAAGTACAGTTGCATCTCTAATAACTAGTGTGGAGATATCTTCTTCTTTTATGACAGTTCTAAGGAAACCGAGCTTAGACTTTAAACGGTGTTCGGATTTAAGAAAAATAAGCCCCGGGTTACGAAGGACCACAGTCCGAACCTGGGCAGGGGTGGTCAAACCACAACCATTTAACAACTCCATAACTTCTTCCAAATTTTGGGTCGATGTTATACGAAGTAGGTGATTGTAATGTCTAAAAGCTTTCGTGATTTCTTTCTCTGTTAGACCACATTTGCTGATGAGAAAATCACTTACAACACCGCGCTCTAGTAGAGCCGTGGACGGTATTACGATTTGGCTACAGAAATTGGCGAATTTTATGGGAGACTTTGCACAAAATGGAATCGCGATCGAGGGGCAGTGGCCTAATAATGGGAATGGGCAGGTGATCAATCGTTTCCATATTTTCAACTGACTAGACATCATGGTCTGTGAAATGAATACAGTGAAGGCTAATTAATTTACCTGGAGGGGCCGAGCGGAATCGATGACTGAACACCCTTAAGCTCAAACCTGGGCGCTGGTTGGAAGGCGACAATATTGGGTGAGAGAATGACCAAGTAGGGTTTAATGAGGTAGTAGGGAGTTGAGGGCCCGCAGAATGGCGGAGGGTTAGGGTTTGGGGTTCGGAAGATTTTTTATCCGCGATTAGTGTTTGGTAGTCTCATGGAATTTGACGGTCAAATTGTCCGACACGGTCCATTTGTTCATCAAATACCCTGAAAATTACAGTCAAGTTATCAAGTCTTTAATGAAATTATTGTTTTTTTTTTAATCTAAGATAAATTATTGTTTTTTTTAATCTAGGATAATCGGTAACGAGTGAAAGTTACCATGAACAGGGCTAGGATCAAATCTAACTGGTTGCCACTATAAACCTAGGTTAGGTGCAACAGCCTGCAAACCACACACAATAGCAATTAACTTATGCCTCAACAAGAGTCGAGACTAACCCGGATGCGGGTGTCCGTCGAGCAATAAATGGCTGTTAAGAGCTTGCCACGCGGAGAGGACAGCGGGCGGACGGTAAGGTTAATGCACTAGGCTCATATGCTGTTCGCAATGAAGTGCATTCATTGTCAATTAATACCTCTTCAGTCCCAAGGTAAGAGCCGCGAAGTTAATAGAATGGAGCTGCGAGTTGCAGAAACATTCCTCCTCGTTCAGAGCCGGTTGCAGGAGAAGAATGCCAAGTCAGGTTATTCGCAGCCGGAGAATGGAGGCCATGATAAGCTCTGGCATCTCTCTGTAATTAAGCACAAAATTGTTTATGTTTTTGCTGTTGGCATCCCTCCGAAGACTGCAACGGAAATTGGTAGGGCAATCTACTCAGGGGAGGAGAATCTCTGTGCCACCAACAGGAACCAGGTCGAAGCTGACTGGAAATCCTTCCAGAAGATAACTAGCCCCCAGATTGCTTCAGCACCTCCTTCGTCCTTTCGTCTTCTCGCAGTTGTCAAGATAATCTTTATGGCGCCACGCGTAAGAGCCACTCCTCGGCGTGGGAGTCACCGTGGCCAGCGAGGTGGTGATGGAGGGCGAGGTCGTTACAGTCCCCGCCGTATTTCACCTCTAGCCCACGCTTCGCCTTCTTCTAACCGCACCGAAGATTCGGACCACTCCATCTGCAATACTGTCCAATCCGCCCG
Source organism: Pinus taeda (assembly GCA_000404065.3). NCBI lineage: Eukaryota > Viridiplantae > Streptophyta > Pinopsida > Pinales > Pinaceae > Pinus > Pinus taeda. The sequence continues at coordinate 11,608 of APFE030448749.1, read as the reverse complement.
GTTCCATTACCGTCGTCGCACCAACAAGCCCTTCATTTCGACGCTGGTAACGGTTATCTTCTCTGAAGAAGATGAGGACGAAGATAGCATGATGGCCCCTTCGATGGATCAGTCGCCTTCTCATCTGAAAAGCACCTCGCCCAGCATGGGGATTGAGGACAGCTCCTATGCTCCGTCCTCACAAAGCAAAATTGAGGAGGAGAGCACTGGAGCGCACACAAAGGAGCAGGCCGAAGTGTTTCAGGAAATTGTGAGTATGCAGGACAAGAACAGTCTGGACCTGGCTTCAGATAAATCAACACATTCTCAGGAGAAGGCAGAAGCTCATCAGACCTCTCCACAGAAGCTAAACCAGCACAAGGAGCCGAGTTTCCCCTTTAGCACTTTGCTGTATCCAAAGCTACCGCCGGGAATGAAGCTGGAAGACATCCCGCCTGGAATGGAGATCACCTGGGAGCCTCTGGATGAGGACATCGGACAAGGGTCTGCAAACATCAAGTAGCTCCTTTTGCTCAGTAGGTGTCATCTTCTTGATCTGTTTTGTTACCTACCTTCTTACATGCTTTTGCTGTCTCAGCTTGTTCTACTCAGTTTTCTTGTAGCGACTCCTATGGTGAATCCTGGGTTATGTCTGATCATGTTTTGTCTATGCTCACTGGAACAATCAAATTTGTAATATTTTTGAGAGAGAGGTGCTCAGTTTACAGTAGCACTCTCATTAGCAGAACAGTTAAATTTTGTCATATTTTTGAAAGAGAGTTGCACAAGCCACAGCGGCACTCTCAGAGGTTCAAACCTCTTGTACATATTTTTTCTTCTTTTTAATATAAATTAGCTTAGTCTTTGCCCAAAAAAAAAAACAAGAGTCGAGACTATAAACCTAGGTTAGGATAGCCTGCAAACCACACACAATAGCAATTAAACCTAGGTTAAGACAGCCTGCAAACCACACACAATAGCAATTAACTTATGCCTCAACAAGAGCCGAGACAACCACACACAATAGCCATTAAACCTAGGTTAGGACAGCCTGCAAACCACACACAATAGCAATTAAATTATGCCTCAACAAGAGCTGAGACATCTACAATAGCAATTAACTTATGCCTCAACAAGAGCCGAGACAACCACACACAATAGCAATTAAACCTAGGTTAGGACAGCCTGCAAACCACACACAATAGCAATTAACTTATGCCTCAACAAGCGCTGAGACATCTACTCGAGGGTCACCTACTCTTCTAGCCAAGACACAACAGGCCATATACTCAATGAGATTTGAACCTCCATCTCGTGGGTTTCACCCAGCGAAACTTACCATTAAACCCCATATCACTGTATTTTAATGAAATTATTGTTGGCGTTGAACTATGAAACCGTCATATTTGAAGGATGCATGGGTTTTGAAATTCAGAGTAATGAAGGATGCTTGTGTTTTGAAATTCAGAGTCATAACACTTTCAAAGTTATTTCTTTATGGTAGAGAAACAAAATGTGATCAGTTTGGTATGAGAGGTATAAATGTTTTATTTTTATTTATTTTTTTAATTTATCACAGTTGTTTTTAAATATGGATGGTATCTTTATGAAAATGATTTAGCATATTATTCGATAGATTTGTGATTTTCATTAGGTGACAGGGGTATATATAGACTTGGTGGAAGAATGTTGATTTTTTTTTTAATTAATGGGTGAGATTGAATTTGGAGCGAATATGCCAAGTATATGTTTTGTCTAAGTGGATGATAAATGCTTGGGGAGTAACGGAGCACAGAGCATTCGATAAAAAAATATTTAAAAGTAGATTAAAAAAGATATTTAGCACATTACTTGATAGATTTGTAATTTTCATTCGCTGATAGGGGTATATATATTGAACCTGTTGGATGAAAGCTTGTTGACTTTTTTTTTTAATCAATGGGTGAGATTGAATTTGGAGCAAATATGCCAGGTATATGTTTTTGTCTAAGTGGATGATAAATGGTTGGGGTGTAAGGGAGTATGAAGTGTTCGATAAAATATTTTTTTTTAAGTGGATTAAAAAAGATATAACCACACTTGTTGGTTCGAAATGCGTGGCGTGGCCAAAAAATGTGTGATTTCTACTGAAAGATTTTTCTTAATTCATTATGGATCATAGAAGCCTGAATTCAAATCAGATATAAAAATTATTTTATATAAATATGAATATTGAAAAAAATATATAATAATAAGAACATGTAATTAAACAAATTAT
>APFE030448747.1:63309-121343 GCA_000404065.3 Pinus taeda | reverse complement strand
AAAGGAACCATTTTCTTGTCAGTTTTGAACTGAACCATATCTCTGATGGCTTGAGGGGTGGTATAGAATACAACCTCACCCTTAGGATTGACTACAGCTCTGTGTGATGGCTCATATTGACTAGCACAAAGATAGATAAGATCAGGAAATTGTCTGCATGAAGGCATTTTAAAAGTTGGCAGGGCAGACTCCCAGATGCCCAGGATATCTGTTCCATCTCTGTGTTTGGCCCTGAACTCATTTAACAATTGAAGATGAGGGGTGCATCCTTGCCTGGAGTCTTCTGAGATCTGATAATCCAGATCTGCCAGGTCCTTCCAGTCCAGCTCTCTCTGAGGAGCATTTAGAGGAGTGACATTGAGTATTTCAGGGGTCTCCATGTTTTATATATAGTGCCGCTTTTAAAACAGTGAATTCTGATGGGGACCAAGTTTGACAGGGTTGGTGAATTGTTAGGATGACAACGCTAGGTCTTTTAGGAAGGGTTTTCAGTAGCAGGAAGACCTCCTTTATCAGTTTCGGGAGTTATGCAGGACTTCACGATTGCGCGAGTCAGGGTAGGTTTTAGCAGAGAAATGCAGATCCCAGAGGTTTTCACCGCTAAATTTTGGTTCTGAACAGTCAAATTGGGCAGAATGCAGTTGGTTTGCCGGTGAAATTTTGGATTTTAATGGTTTTTAATGGTGGTTTTTACAGCAAATTCATAAAAAACCAGTTCGCAGGAGGACGAGGCCGAAATACCTGGTAAACAGAGGTCTGGACTGAAGAATGCAGCTGGTTTAGCGCGTCGGGTGCGTCGAGAATGGTTGCAGGTTGGCTGGTGGCTCGGCGTCGTAAATTTGCATGCAGAGAGCTTCAACAGTTAATTTCAGAAAATTATGAAAAATGGCGAAAATTGACGAAAATATGGCTTTTTGGCCTTTTTTGGCGCGCTTTATGGATGACGTCAGCATGACGTCATCATGGGGCCCGGGTTGGGTGACGTCATCATGACATCATCGGGTGACGTGGCGGTCAGCGGTAGGTCCACGGGGGTGGTGTGGTGGCAGCGAGGTGGACGAATGGGCAACGAGGCAGGATGAACTGGCGGTGACGTGCACGGCACCGGGGCGCTAACGTGGACGGGACAGGTGTCGCCATATCGAAAGGGGTCCTGTACGTCGGACGGACTGTCAGGCATCTCTCCGATGCAATAGTAATGTGATGTGTGCCCCTGTGCTGATGCTGGCCTGACGTAGGCGTCTGACAGATATCGGAAGGTATCTGTCAGACACGTAAAGCCTTCTGATATCCATATGGGCCATCGATCTGGAAGCGAGTGATCGGACGGTCGTCGTGCGCCCAACCTGCGCGGACGGAAACAGCTCCTTTGGTTAATGTGCAGACGTCGGGATTGCCCGAAATCAACCTCTGCCGTAGATCTGGATCCGGCGCGATCGGACGGTCGTCGGGCAGGCAACCTGCACGGACAATATGTACCAGCGGGCAGGTAATAAACAATCAATTTGTTTTGCGGACGTGGTGGCGGGACCCTCCACGCACTATTGTTCCTTTTGGTGGATTTTTAATTATTTTTATGGCAAAAATGTTAATATCCACCAACATTAGAAAAATAAGCCATTCAAAGGATTTTATGAAGTTTTGGGCGCGAATCATGGGTAAAGGCAGAAACTATAGAAAATGAGTGAAAAATGGGTTTTATGAAATATAAAGGGCCAATAACCCCCCGACCTTAGGATAAGCCGGGGGAAGAGTGATTTTTCAATGTTTTCCGCCCCTTTGGGTTTTTCAAAGGTTTTTCAAAGGTTTTTCAGGTTTTGAAGGCAAAATGGCACTTTGGGTAGGGAAACTGGTTTGAGGGGGAGCAAAAGGTGAGTCATGGGTTCTTGACCTTGACCAGGTGTCAATTCGAGTCCCAGGGAAAGAATACTATGGCTATAGTGCCAGGGAGGGGATATTTATGCATTGTGGGGTTTATACACCATGGTGTTTATAATACTAGGGATAAAGGGGTATAGGGAGCTAAGTAGTAGAGTTAGTTGTTAATATGGAGGGAACATATGAGTGAGAGCTAGCTCAACCAAGTTTTCTTTGCAAATAACTTGAAATTAGGAGTAGTTCAAAATGAAAAGGTTTTTTGGCACAAGAAATGTGGCTTATCAAAGTCATAAGAATGTAAAACATTTGAATTTCTATGCTTTGTGCAACTTGGGGAAAGGGTGTTAGTAATGAGTGATTTACAAATGAGAAACAAGGGAGTTAGTCATGCTCCAGAGTGCTGCTCTTTCTGTAGATGTTTCAGCAACTTTGATTTTGAAAGAGACACCATTTCTGCAACCCCATCTACCTACCCAACTAGTTTTCCTAGCATTTTTTGTTCCTGCTTGGAGGGTGCACTTGGACTTGCAAACCCTTTGAATGCCTTTTCTTTTATTGGCTTTTTCTCACATTCCCTATCTAATGCAACCCTTATTCCTTCCAAGGTCCCAGATTAGGCAGTTGGGAACCTTTGTTTTTCTACCTATCTACTGATTTGCCAAGATTAAACAGTTTGGACATATATCATTCTCTATTCTACAACAAGGAAATTGAAAACATGGCATGATCCAGATTAGACTGTTGGCCCAGCCATCAAAATTGAGTTTTTATCAAAGCTGATACAGACATTGTCTTCTTAGGGAAATATGGGATCTTTGCATTTGTCAAAGCAGAGCATATTTGGACCTTTGATATCCAATCATGAAATATGAAACCTATTGGTATAGGTATCCAACAGAAGGAAGAGGGAAAATGCCAAGGTAAGTGGCATATGTGAACAGTTGATGGATGAAGAGTACGAGTGGGAGAAAGTCGAAATAGCAATTCAGCTTGAATTGTTAATGGAGTTGTTGCAAGAAAATGTGAGAAACCAGATGCATCGTTGGACCATGAGAAAGAAGGTAAAGTGGCAGAAGTTGCATGCAAGAAGAGGAAAGCAGGTAAACATACAGTTGATGGAGGAGCTGAGGAAACTCGAGCAAATGTTGAGTTGTAGAGAACTCAGAGAGGCTGAGTTGAAAATGGATGCTTCCATTTGTGGTCCGGAACATGGCGAAATTTTGGGTGAAGAGATCAATGAGGAAGATCTCACGAACTATTGGGATAGTTCAGAGGCATCTGAAGAGGTAATGATGAGAGAAACAGGTAAGGCTATGAAGCCTTGTAAATTTTCTCACAATTCATGTATGTTTGCAGGATGTGCGATAGATAGTGAGCAGTCTGATGGAACTGTCACAAAGGACAATGAAGTTCTTGAGGTAAAGTCTGGTAGAGGATTCCTTTTAGAGAAGGAATGTGATGATTGGTCAACAGAAAATGAAGGTATGGAAAGTTGTGTAAAATTTCTGAGTTCTACTTCAGGTGAAATTGTTCAGTTGTATCTGAAGTTAGATCTTCAGAAGAGAGAGTTGGAAAAGTAGAGGATCTATGTTCAGGAAAGGTTGTTGAAAGACACAGAACAGGGGAAGATTTTCCAAACAGATGATGTGGAAAGGGGACTAACTGATAGTCTCACAGAGGAGTTGAATCAGCATACTGAAGTGCTGGCAAAGGAGGACAAGGCATTGATGCCTTTTGATTTTTATTCTAACAAGTGTTTTGTGAATGCAGGTATTGTTGCAAAACATTTGACTCCGTTGAGTAGTCAAATGAAGGAAGAAGAATTTTTCTGTTCCAGAGGACTAGAGGGTATGGATGATCGGGTGGTAGTCAGAACAGAAACAAGCGTAGAAGCAAGAAGTTAGCAAGTGACAATACCGATAGAGAGAGTAAAAACTGAGTAAGCCGTCTTAGCTCAGCAGATAGCAAGAAATCAACAACCGGGAGATTATTTGGACCAAGAGATTGAAAGCATTAGAAGACTGATGATGAAAGTATCCCGGAAGAGGCCAGCCGCAGTGAAATAAAGAAGCAACAGCAACAGAAAGACAACAAAAGATTGCAAAAGCATAGCCAGTGGAGCGATGCAACATAAAGTGTGGAAACCTGGAGAAGAATATCAGAAAGAAGCAGCGACAAGTAGAAAGTTACAACACAAGATATGGGATCCAGGCATACACAAATCCGAACACATGATTAGGTGATCATGTTTAATTTCAACATTGGGAGTCTGATGCAGGAGCATCCAGACCATTTTTTCATTTGTAAATATGTGATAAAGGGGGTGTGAAAATTTTAATATTTTATTAATTAATTTGTTATTAAAATAGGAGAAGGTGAGGATTTTATAAATATCCTTTTATTAATTAAGAGGATATGAGAGAATTGGTTAAGGATATGAAGGGATAAGATTCTAGATAATAGAGTTTGTTGAGATATTCTAGTAGTGTTGAGATATTAAGGAGATTGAGCATTTAATTAGTTTATTTTTAAAATTGTATAAACAGGAAGGGCTTTTTGGAGAGAAAATGGTGAGTGTGAGAAGGGAGCAAGGTTCTCCTTGGGAGCCTTGGCAGTTTGTAAAAGGGCCATAGATTGTATATTTGGCCATGAATGTAAAGCTTTTGTGAATGTTTGTGTTATGTGAATATAAATAGGATTTGCATGGATTTGGTTGTGTTTATGAATTCTAAGATATGGCTCTACACTTTGTTATATAACCCTGAATTTGTATAAAAGGCTAATGGCTTTATTTCCATGCGCATATATCCATACACATTTTTATAACTAGATCTGGCTGAGAATGCTACTAGGTATCGTTTTCCCAAACGCGCAACCCTATGTGTGTTAACTATTGTTTACAGTCGAATCCAGTCTGCGCAATTTCTTGAGTCCCTATTTTAATCTATTCCAACCTTATAAATATAACCTGGACCGAGAACAGCTGGAGCCAATAGAATAATGGTTGCGGACTCAGGACAGTGTTAGATTTTGATTCTTTATGGCGGATATCATGTTTCTTTCCACGTGCAATTGCTAACTTAATTACTCACGGAGATGCACTCCCAGCATTCAGTTTATGAACCTAATGATTGAGTATCTCTTTATGATAGCGGCAGGAGTTACTGTCATCGTTGAGACTGCGCCGGCACGAGACTGTGAATTGTTTCTAATATATTTGTAATTGGTAATTGGTATTACAATTGCTAGGAATGCGTATTATAATGGGCCTTCAGGTGGATTTGGAGTTGCTATCCAATGAATGAGATTTAGAGCGACCTTCAGGCGGAGCTGGAGGTAACGATTATTATCTTCCGTGTTAAATTCGAATTTGGAAGCCATTATATATATAAACTGTGATAGATATATGCAGACAGGCATCGACTGTATCAAAGACTGTGTGAAATCGTATTGGGCGTTAATTGTGTGAGAAACTGCATGGGCAAGGCCGTTGATTGGTTGAACGCATCAAAGGCTCGGAGCTGAGTGAATTAATACAACTCAAGTTTGAAGTGCATCGGATTTGGAGATTTTGCGTCGGCGCTATTGAACTGGCAATAATTAAATGACATTCATCCTGCGAATTGGCGATTTCCAATTGAGATCGCATCAGAGCGGTTGTTAAATGAAAATATACCATGCGGGCTCGGAGATGACTTTGGTTAGTTTCCGCGTTGAAATCAAAGGTCGAAGCCATGCAAAGTTAACTGAAGTCACAGCGTAACAAAGTTCTGGAGAGCTGTTTGTTTGGGCAATTGCATATACAACGAAATTCGGGTTTTGAGCTACCTGAATTGCGGGACAGGCGCCACATTAACAAAGCATCGCCTTGGTAGCAAAGGTTATCAATTTTGTTGGGGACTATCGGGCGCCAGAAACTTGGAAGACCATCAGGCGAAAGTGGATCATTGTTACAGCGGCACGGTGAAGTATATACACTGCCATCGTTGAACAGCAGAACATAATTGAGGGCAGCATCTAATTGCATCTAATTAAGAGTACTGAGTTATATCTGCACCGATTGGAGGGTGAAGAGGCACGTATATGCAGAGGCATGTGTATGTCTTAAACATCGTAAGGAATGTTCATATATGACTATCGCAAAGATTAAAGGTAAAGGTGATAATCTATATGCAGAGGGCCAGCGCCATACTAAGGCACAATCGAGGTCTGTAAGGAGATCATTATCGGTATCGATTGAACCAGCGCAAACATATGTATTTGACCACCAGTTATATGATAATTTGCTCTGGCGCATATAGCCTGAAGTCACATGTTCATTGTGCGCGTAATTCTTATGGTTCTTAAAAAGGAGGAAGGTACGTTAACCAAGTATGCTTATGACAGATGCAGTTCACAAAGGAGGGGAAGATGATTGTTGATAGTCATTTCAGAGGTTCTGGAAAAGACCTCAACAGAGGAAGGAAGAGGGAAAATGCCAAGGTAAGTGGCATATGTGAACAGTTGATGGATGAAGAGTACGAGCGGGAGAAATTCGAAATAGCAATTCAGCTTGGATTGTTAATGGAGTTGTTGCAGGAAAATGTGAGAAACCAGACGCATGGTTGGACCACGAGAAAGAAGGTAAAGTGGCAGAAGTTACATGCAAGAAGAGAAAAACAGGTAAACATACAGTTGATGGAGGAGCTGAGGAAGCTCGAGCAAATGTTGAGTTGTAGAGAACTCAGAGAGGCTGAATTGAAAATGGATGTTTCCATTTGTGGTCCGGAACATGGCGAAATTCTGGGTGAAGAGATCAATGAGGAAGATCTCACGAACTATTGGGATAGTTCAGAGGCATCTGAAGAGGTAATGATGAGAGAAACAGGTAAGGCTATGAAGCCTTGTAAATTTTCTCACAATTCATGTATGTTTGTAGGATGTGCGATAGATGGTGAGCAGTCTGATGGAACTGTCACAAAGGACAATGAAGTTCTTGAGGTAAAGTCTGGTAGAGGATTCCTTTCAGAGAAGGAATGTGATGATTGGTCAACAGAAAATGAAGGTATGGAAAGTTGTGTAAAATTTCCGAGTTCTACTCCAGGTGAACTTGTTCAGTTGTATCTGAAGTTAGATCTTCAGAAGAGAGAGCTGGAAAAGCAGAGGATCTATGTTCAGGAAAAGTTGCTGAAAGACACTGAACAGGGGAAGATTTTCCAAACAGATGATGTGGAAAGGGGACTAACTGATAGTCTCACAGAGGAGTTGAATCAGCATACTGAAGTGCTGGCAAAGGAGGACAAGGCATTGATGCCTTTTGATTTTTATTCTAACAAATGTTTAGTGAATGCAGGTATTGTTCCAAAACATTTGACTTAGTTAAGTAGTCAAATGAAGGAAGAAGAAGTTTTTTGTTCCAGAGGACTAGAGGGTATGGATGATCGGGTGGTAGTCAGAACAGAAACAAGCGTAGAAGCAAGAAGTCAGCAAGTGACAATACCGATAGGGAGAGTAAAAACTGAGCAAGCCGTCTTAGCTCAGCAGACAGCAAGAAATCAACAACCGGGAGATTATTTGGACCGAGAGATTGAAAGCATCAGAAGACTGATGATGAAAGTATCTCGGAAGAGGCCAGCCAAAGTGAAACAAAGAAGCAGTAGCAACAAAAAGACAACAAAAGATTGCAAAAGCACAGCCAGTGGAGCGATGCAACATAAAGTGTGGAAACCTGGAGAAGAATATCAGAAAGAAGCAGTGACAAGTAGAAAGTTACAACACAAGATATGGGATCCAGGCATACACAAATCCGAACACATGATTAGGTGATCATGTTTAATTTCAACGTTGGGAGTTTGATGCAGGAGCATCAAGACCATTTTTTCATTTGTAAATATGTGATAAAGGGGGTGTGACAATTTTAATATTTTATTAATTAATTTGTTATTAAAATAGGAGAAGGTGAGGATTTGTAAATATCCTTTTATTAATTAAGAGGATATGAGAGAATTGGTTAAGGATATGAAGGGATAAGATTCTAGATAATAGGGTTTGTTGAGATATTCTAGTAGTGTTGAGATATTAAGGGGATTGAGCATTTAATTAGTTTATTTTTAAAATTGTATAAACAGGAAGGGGTTTTTGGAGAGATAATGGTGAGTGTGAGAAGGGAGTAAGGTTCTCCTTGGGAGCCTTGGCAGTTTGTAAAAGGGCCATAGATTGTATATTTGGCCATGAATGTAAAGCTTTTGTGAATGTTTGTGTTATGTGAATATAAATAGGATTTGCATGGATTTGGTTGTGTTTATGAATTCTAAGATATGGCTCTGCACTTTGTTAAATAACCCTGAATTTGTATAAAAGGCTAATGGCTTTATTTCCATGCGCATCTGTCCATACACATTTTTATAACCAGATCTGGCCGAGAATGTTACTGGGTATCGTTTTCCCAAACGTGCAACCCTGTGTGTGTTAACTATTGTTTACAGTTGAATCCGGTCTGCGCGATTTCTTGAGTCCCTATTTTAATCTATTCCAACCCTATAAATATAACCTGGACCAAGAACAGCTGGAGCCAATAGAATAACGGTTGCGGACTCAGGACAGTGTTAGATTTTGATTCTTTATGGTGGATATCGTGTTTCTTTCCATGCTCAATTGTTAACTTAATTACTCCCGGAGATGCGCTCCCAGCATTCAGTTTATGAACCTAATGATTGAGTATCTCTTTATGATAGTGGGAGGAGTTACTGTCATCATTGAGACTGCGTCGGCGCGAGACTGTGTATTGTTTGTAATATATTTGTAATTGGTAATTGGTATTACAATTGCTAGGAATGCGTATTACAATGGGCCTTCAGGCGGATCTGGAGTTGCTGTCCAATGAATGAGATTTAGAGCAACCTTCAGGCGGAGCTGGAGGTAACGATTATTATCTTCTGTGTTAAAATCGAATTTGGATGCCATTATATATATAAACTGTGATAGATATATGCAGACAGGCGTCGATTGTATCAAAGACTGTGTGAAATCGTATTGGGCGTTAATTGTGTGAGAAATTGCATGGACAAGGCCGTTGATTGGTTGAACGCATCAAAGGCTCAGAGCTGAGTGAATTAATACAACTCAAGTTTGAACTGCATCGGATTTGGAGATTTTGCGTCGGCACTATTGAACTGGCGATAATTAAATGACATTCATCCTGGGAATTGGCAATTTCCAATTGAGATCGCATCGGAGCGGTTGTTAAACGACAATATACCACGCGGGCTCGGAGGTGACTGTGGTTAGTTTCCACGTTGAAATCGAAGGTCGAAGCCATGCAAAGTTAACTGAAGTCACAATGTAACAAAGTTCTGGAGAGCTATTTGTTTGGGCAATTGCATATACAACGAAATTCGGGTTTTGAGCTACCCGAACTGCGGGACAGGCGCCACATTAACAAAGCATCGCCTTGGTAGCAAAGGTTATCATTCTTGTTGGGGACTATCGGGCGCCAGAAACTTGGAAGATCGTCAGGTGAAAGTGGATCATTGTGACAGCGGCACGGTGAAGTATATACACTGCCATCGTTGAACAGCAGAACATAATTGAGGGCGACATCTAATTGCATCTAATTAAGAGTACTGAGTTATATCTGCACCGATTGGAGGGTGAAGAGGCACGTATATGCAGAGGCATGTATATGTCTTAGACATCATAAGGAGTGTTCATATATGACTGTCGCAGAGATTAAAGGTAAAGGTGATAATCTATATGCAGAGGGCCAGTGCCATACTAAGGCACAATCGAGGTCTATAAGGAGATCGTTATCGATATCAATTGAACCAGCGCAAATGTATGTATTTGACCACCAGTTATATGATTATTTTCTCTGGCGTATATAGCCTGAAGTCACATGTTCATTGTGCGCGTAATTCTTACGGTTCTTAAAAAGGAGGAGGGTATGTTAACCGAGTATGCTTATGATGGAGGTGTGTAATTAATTCTAACATGTGTTTTAACATGGGATTACAAGCCATGAATCAAGCTTTATATGCTTGATGGTCGGAGATCCTGGTAGTCGTGGCGTAGGAGTGGCCTAGGAGTGGCCTGGGCTTCATCACTCCTTCAATGCTTAGTTGTCTTGGAGTCTTTGGAGATTTCCTTATCTTCTTGAGGAAGCCATCAGCACCAACAATCTAGGTGATCGAGAACCTTCTTCAATGTGTATAAAAACCCCTCTTTGGTAATCAAATGGTCAAGTTGTTTTGAGTATGTGCGTTCTATGATTATAATTGTAACAATGGATTTATGAGGGACAATTAAATGTGGATCAAAGCGAGGGAAGATTAAAATGTAACAACTTGGGAAACTAGAAGATAGAGGAGGTGAGCAAATTAGCCTGTAATGTCTTGGGAAATTGTAACATGGGGAGGCGAGCAAATGACACATGGAAGAGGTGACATGAATAAATAAATAAATTTCAAATCATGAATGAGGAGCTCGGGTGAAATCTCTTATGTCCATCAAGACTTAGACGAAGCATATCTGCTTCTGAGTTATTTGCACATGTCGATATATTAAGAAAATAAAAATCAAAATGGGTTCATCCACTAGAGATCGATATAGAAATGTTTTCTGTGAAATATATATTTTATTTATATTTAAAAAAAATATGTTCATTTTATTTTTTTATTTAATAATATAAATTAAATGGTTTGATAAAAGCAAATAAATTTAAGATATTCATATAAAATACAATTGTAACAAAAATGTAAGTAAAAAACAATTAAATCTCTATTACTTATTAAAAATCTTTTAATAATAAAAAAAAAATACAAATCTCTATACCAATATGATTAAAAAATTTTCAAAATATTTTATAAGGTTAAGGGGATGACTATTCCTTTTATAAAAATCTGATATTAAAAAAAATAATATCTATAATGAGAAAACTCTAAAATCTGATGTCTTATTTTCTATATAAATAATTCATTGAAAAATAATTGTGACACTAAAGTTAAAAATTTTAAAATTAAAATATCAACTATTAATTTTTTTAATGACAAAAATATTCACAACTTTTCATAATAACATAATAAATTCATAAATTTCATCACAAAATTATTAAAAATACTTTTCTATTATATACAAATAATATTTATCATAAAAAAAAACTCTAAAATCGGATCACTATTTTCCCTATAAACCAAGTTATCAGATCAATTCCACAAAAGCGTTAAAGTCAATGTGATAATAATGTATCTAGATATTTGTTCTTCATTGGAGAAGAATAGTCATCGATATCATGGCTGTGAGGGAATATGCATGTATTTATATCTGTATGTTTTATTAAAGGAATAAATTAATTTTTTATTATATGCAAATAATATTTACAATAAAAAAACGTTAAAATCGGATACAATCTTTTCCGTATAAAGACAGCTATCAGGTCAATTCCACAAAATCGTTAAAGTCAATTTCATTATAATGCATCTATATATTTGTTTTTCATTGGGGAACAATGGTCATCGATATCACGGCTGTGAGGGAATATGCATGTATTTATGCTTGTTTTGTCATCGATATGATGGTTGTGAATGAATGAATCTTTATTTTGTGGGTGGGATGAGCATAGAACGCCGCAACTGTTCGGATTATCTGAGATTAATTTGGATTCTAGTTATGATGGCTTTAGGGATGAGTGTTTTTATGTCAAATCATATTATGGAGCTAGTAGTCCAGAGGTAGCCGGTCCCAGCAGAATCAAGTTTCTTTCAGTCTAAGTGATCAAGAAACTTCTTCACTGTGTAGTAATCAAATGGTCAATTTGTTTTGAGTATGGGCGTTCTCTGATTAGAGTTGTAGCAATGGATTTATGAGGGATGATTAAAGGTGGATCAAAACCAGGGAAGATTAAAATGTAACAACTTGGGCAACCATAAGATGGAGGAGGTCAGCAAATTACCCTGTAACGTATTGGGAAATTGGAACGTGGGGAGGGGAGCAAATGGCACATGGAAGAGGCGACGGGAATAAATAAATAAATTTCAAATCACGGATGAGGAGCTCGGGTGAAATCTCATACGCTCATCAAGACTTAGACGAACCATATCGGCTTCTGAGTCATTTGCACCTGACAATATATTAAGAAAATGAAAGTCAAAGTAGGTTAATCCACGGAAATCGATATAAAAATGTTTTGCGCCAAATATATATATCTTGTTTATATCTAAAAAAGAATCTGTTCATTTTATTTTTTTATTTAATAATACAAATTAAATACTTGATGAAAGTAAATAAATTTAGAATATGGTAACAAAAATGCACCTAATAAATATAAAATTAAATCCCATTACATATTAAACCTTTAATAATAAAATAAATACAAATCTCATAATAATATAATTAAAATTTCATATTAAGAGGATGACTATTCCTTTAATTAAAAATTTTAAAATCTGATATTAATAAAAATAATATTTATAATAAAAAAAACTCTATCTTATTTCTATAATGTTAAGGGGATGACTATTCCTTTTAATAAAAATTTAAAATAATAATATAATGTATTTACTTAATTTTTTTAATAACAAAATAATCACAACTTTTCATAATAACTGAATAAATTTCATCCAAAATTAATCATAAGAAAAAAATTATTTTTTATTATATACAATAATATTATTATAATGTACAAAATAATTTTTTTGGAAAAAGTCGCATTGAAAATTTTGGCACAGACATTTCTTATTAAAAACTCTCAAATGAAATCACTCTTTTCCCTATAAACCAACTTATCAAATCAATTCCACCAAAACTTTAAGGTCAATCAATTCCACAAAAAAGGTTAAAGTCAATGTAATTGTAATGTATCCAGATATTTGTTCTTCATTGGAGAAGAATAGTCGTCGATATCATGGCTGTGAGGGAATATGCATATATTTATATCTGTATGTTTTATTAAAGGAATTTTTTTATTTTTTATTATACACAAATAATATTTATAATAAAAAAACGTTAAAATCGGGTACACTCTTTTCCGTATAAACACAGGTATCAGATCAATTCCACAAAAGCGTTAAAGTCAATTTGTTTTTTCATGGCATTGTCATCGATATGCATGCTTATTAAATTATTTTTATTAAATTATAAGATAATTTAATAAGAATAGTAATAAGAGTAAAATAATATTAATATATTTAGTAAACATAAATGATATTAATTCAGAAATTAACTAAAATAATGGTAAATAATAATATTAACAGTCATTTGTGGTCAAACAATCTTTACAGTAAATTTATTGCATATTTATTTCAAAATCTTTTTTTATGCTTTTCTTTTCTCCGTAAATCAGTGCTGATAATGAGTCTTGGTCTACAATCCAAAATATGCATGTATTTATGCTTGTTTTGTCATCGATATCATGGTTGTGAATGAATGAATATTTTGTATCTGGGATGACCATAGAACGCTGCAACAGTTCGGATTATCTGAGATCAATTTGGATGCTAGTTATGATGGCTTTAGGAATTAGTGTTTTTATGTCAAATCATATTATCGAGCTAGTAGTCCAGACGTAGCCGGTCCCAGCAGAATCAAGTTTCTTTCAGTTCCAGAGTGCAGAACTGAGTCATGCCCGAGACCATGAAGCCATCGAGGAAGCTTGTAGTTTTTCGAGGTTTGTAATTTCACTATTAAGATTTTCCTTTTTCTCTGACTTTTCTTGGCTATATGATAACCAGAACTAGTTTGCGATAAAAACAATGGAAAATCAAAACTTTGATTTCCCCAGCAACTTCGTCAGCAATGGTATTAATCGTACTAGAGTCACGTTAGGGTCCATCTTTGGTGGGAACAGTTCTTTAAACAAGTCATATATTTATGATCACACACTCAATGTTTAGGAATATTCCCTTATAAACATATCATCTTGGTTTTGGTTTTTTAATCTTTTATGCTAATAATAACCTTACTTAGGTTTCTTGCAATATACATGTTTCATCCTTCTAACATGCTTATCAAGTCTCCCTTATTAAAGATGGACATATGCAATGGAGTTGTACAACACCTATTAATATGTTCATTTGTACATGATACAATTACCCATTAATATGTTCATTTGTACTTGATACAATTTGCATTGAATTCTTTTGATAGAGTTGGCATCCATGTTATTAATCTATGTTGTGTGGTTGATTATTGACATTACAAGTTTTAAGATGTTTTAATGAGTGGATTTGAACGTCTACATGATAATATTCTTATTTGAATTTCTCTCATTTCGCACTTTTCGATAAGTTTGAGTGATTCCTACATTCATAACTTAATGCAAACTTGCAAGTTGTAGGTTTTGACATTTGAGGATAGTCACAAGCCAATCCATCTTCATGTTATTATCTTTCTTATATTTGTGACCACTACTATGCTTGCTTTAAATCCTAAATTGCTCTAAAATCTTTGCCACCATGATGTATTGATATAAGTGATATTAACAATATGAGTGGTAGGACTGAATCTAGAACCTATAGAAAGAAAAAGGACGTGTAAAAATCACGGAAGAATTTGAAAGCATCAGTGAATAGCTAATGACATTAACAAACGAAGTTGATGGATTTAAATAAAAAGAAAAGAAGGTAGGCAAGTATCTTTTATGGTGGAGCATCTATTGAAATTTTCGATTATTAGATTATTAGGTGAAATCCTAGAAAGTCGTGTTGCAAAAGTAAGATTATCTACACATAATATCATAATACACTTTTGGAAGAATTTCTCTCTCTAACATTTTCACTACTCTTGATCCACCTTTTGAAGAATTTCTATAAATAACATTGTCACTAAATTGGAAAGTGATAATATATCCACTAAATTGGAAAGTGATAATATATCCATTGAAATCAAAATTATTGAATGAACCTTGTAAATTATGGCCACATGTTATTATGTTGCAAATCTATGACTATGAATACTATTGGAAACCATGTCAGATTAAATGCTATAAATGGTTTTAAATGATCAATCTTTTAATTTATCAAAATGGTTTCAACTTATAAATTTCTATATTTATCGAGAACATTCCTACTTATATTAAAATAAAGAACATTCCTACTTATATTAAAATAATATAGCCTAGTGTTAATTTTTTTGAATCTCATATATTTCAATTGATTTAAAAGAAAAGGGGAAAATTTATAAATGGTAAGAAAGTGTTGGACCATTAAGGGGTTAGAATACATACACTTTGTATCGAAGAAGAGGAAAATCTTGATTCAGTTCTAGATAAAATTTTGAAAATTAAAAAAATTAATTGATAAAAATGTAAAATCTAATATACCTGGTTAATATTGTATATTTCCAAAATATTTCTATGATTAACTACATGTATTTAATTTAAAGAAGTTACTTTTGATAAAAAAACTATAATGGTCTTTCTAAAGAACTTTAGTTCTATATTTATAATTTTTTAGAGCATAAAAGAAGCAAATGTAGATTCATGGTAAAATTTAAAAATTTGAACAAAAGCCTTGATTCATATGATATCTCTTTCTTTCTCAATAAAGGGATTATTCAAGCCGTCACAAAAATTGTTATATGTTTAGCAAATTTGATCTAAGATGTAGATTTTGATAGTGTGGGATAATGTGAAAGATAGATTCAAAATAGATTTTATCATTCTATATCACATTTATAAATGAAGGTAATGAGTTTTGATTTAAAAAATTGTCTTTCACACTTTTAGAAAAGGATAGAGGATACATTAGATGATATACTTTTTCTAGTCATGTCTATTAATGATATCCTAGCTTGCTCTAAATATTTAAGAGGACATAAAATACACTTGGAATTATCTCGAGAGAGCATATCAACATGGTTTTGTACTCCTTGAGATAAAAATGGAGATAGCTAGATTAAAGGTAGAGTTCATTGAATTCTATATTAGATAAGGAAAGATTGTGTTTTTTTTTTTAACTTAAACAGTTAATATATTAAAAATCAACGGTTGGGTTGTGGCCTTTTCAACCAACATTACATGGAGATTCTTAATGTCAATGTGGTATTCTACTTCTTACAAATCCTTTAAGGAGTTGGATCTTTAAAGGTGCATCGCATCGGCATTTTGAGGATACAAAGTGATGCCTTATGTCACAAAAAGGAGCGACTAGCGAACTCCATGCAATTGCATTGGAGGAAGGCTCCCAATGGCTGAGTTCCTTTGATGGTTGTGGGGTCTTTTGGGTTTGTATGTAAGTCACTCTAAAGCCTTGTAAACAAATATAATGTGCATTTCTGCAAAGCAGTCCTTTCTTCCCAAGTACAGGCTTCACTCGATGATCGAGGATTCACCTTTATCGACATTGGGGATCAGCACTACCTCGATTTTGCTACACATCACCACCGCAGCCGATATGCGATTTACTCTGGCGGACTTCAAATTTTTTTTGTCCCTGCGCAAGAACCATTTCGGGTCCGTGCCCAACGGCCCTTCATAAGCCCTTGGCTTCGACAATGTTGAAGTCTTTTAAGCCATTATGTTGGGGAATTCCACAAAACACACCATTCCACCGTCATACAATCGAGGCTCATTATTCGAGGTTTTTCCTTTATCAGTGTTGGGGATTGGTACTTCCTCGGTCCTCAATGCAACGCTCCATTTTTGGGACCGATTTGTAACTAATCGGACATAAAAAAAAATTGTTCCTATGCATAACCATTTCATGTCTGCGCCCATCGACGCTTTCTAATGCACTTGGCTTTGCCTGACCCCAATCCCGATCAATCAAATTGTATGGTGGTCTTCCGCTGTTCATCTGATTTGGATGGATTCGACAGATCTCTCCCTTTACATATTTCAAACCCTTTTTAGGCTCGGGCACATTTCCACATCAGGTCCGCACCCAATGGTCCATTGCAGAAGCTCTTGTCTCTACCAAACGCCGATCCCCGATATACCAATCTGGATGTTGAATCTCCATCGTTAATCTATTTTGATTAGATTCGACGATTCCCATATGTTTCGGGTTGATAACACAGCCATGGGTTAACCACCCGATAAAGCAATTTCCCCACCCTCTGCCACTGCTATGTGTCCTCCTCTTAGTGGAATTAGATCCAGGCTCATGATGCCACTTACCATTGTTAGTGCCACCCGTAAACCCACTCTTGGCTAGAAAGCCACCTTTTCTCTTATTTGACTTCTTTGCTCTTTCTCGAGCGAATATTCCTGTTCTATTCGAGTGAATGGTTCCAATGATTCTAATTAGTTCAGCTAAAGGTGAATCTGAACCATTGAATGTTGAGATCCAACAGTTGCTCAAGACATGTTTTTCTTGTTGAATCGTTGTTTAGCTAAGGAATGGTAGTCCACCCTGGTTCATCCAAATTTCTTTTGAGGATCCCCTGAGTCAAATACAATCCCCTATTTGCTTTGATGTCTGCCTTTTTGTTTGAGGTGCAAAGAATCTGATAGAAAGAGGAGGTGGTGAAGAAACTCAACAAGCCCTGCAGCCTCTGGAGAGTTTTATTGAGAGCCAGATTTCTTAGATGTTCATCTGAGTTTATTGTATTTATTAAGAGTTTTGAATCTCTGAAGGCCTGGAGAGTTGTGTTACCATGTTCCTGGGCAATTTGGAAACCTTTAAGAAGCCCTAGGATTTTAGCCTGGTTGTTGGTGCTCTTTCCTATTCCCCAGTTGTAGCTATCTGTTCTGGAGCCATCCTGAGAGTGGACCACACCACCAACACCAGAGGTCCCAGGGTTGCCTTTGGAGGCACCATCAAAGAAGACGATTACCTTTCCCTACTTCCTCCACCAGGATTGGAACTCCGCATTTGTAATTCTGATGCACGAAGTAGGGTTGAATGTAGGCCATGCAAGCATTTCTTTACTGGACCAGACGAGAAGGGTTTCGAGCTAGATTCTTTCTTCAGTTATGAGAGTGTTATCTAACTTACTGGGGTAGTTCCCCAGAGCCTCCATCGGGGCCGTCTTAGCTTTGGCTACCACAAACAAGGGAGACGATGATGCATTATTGAATATCTAGTTGTTTCTGGCTAGCCAGAGCTTCCAACAAATGAACTTGGGAATGGAGTGCTAGATCCAATTCTAGAGGGAGTTTGTTCTGTTGGTCCTAGGGTACCTTTCATTCCAAGCGGAGAAGAATTCCACTATTGTGCACTGAGTAGGGGCAGGTGCATTTATACCTTGAAGGGTGAGGGACCATACCGATTGTGCAAAGGCGAAACTTACAAAGAGGTGATCAATGCTTTCAGATGTGGATTTGCACATAATTCACCAGTGCGGTCCTATAATGTCTCTACGGGCAAGATTTTCTCCTATTAGCACTTTCCTATGGATGATTAACCAAGTGAAGAAATTCACCCTCGGTATACCATAAGTATCCCAAGTGGTTTGCCATATGGAGGGGTTGAGAACTTGATTTTTCATGGGTTGCAAGGCTACAAAGACAAGCGTAGCGGTATAGACCCTTGTCTTCCCCCATCTCCAGAGATTTGGTGTGTGTAGGTTAATTGGAGCCGAGCCCTTTAGCTTATCCAGGAGAAGGTTCTTTTGTTGTATTAAATGTGCTGGCAGATTGTGGAAGACCCAATCTTCCCAATTCCCTTGTCTATCCTAGACAGAAATGTCGGCTAGACTGTGTAAACTGTGTTGGGAAAGCCAGTCACTGAGATCCGCTAACTCCACTGTGTGTTCAAGGGGGGGAGGGTTCCCATGATTTTATCTTGCCATATCATGATGTTAGCGTTGTTCCAGACACCTTGTAACGCTGATTTTAGAAGGTGGCAAGCCCTTTTCTACAGAGATTCCAGAGCGGTGTGCCTTTGGGAACTCTATCTGTTTGAAGATTTCTTAATGAGACTCCTTTGAGATATTTATTCTGGAGTAGTTGACTGACTGGGTGATGTTTATTGGAGTAGAGTTGCCAAAGGATTTTGCCACCTAAAGTGATATTTTCCAGTCCAAGGTCTATAATATGGAGACCTCCTTCCAGCTTGGACCTTTTCACTTTGTCCCAACTTACTAAGTGAAATTTCTTTTCATTTTCTTTGCCTCCCTACCATAGGAATTTTCTGAGTAGCTATGATATCTGGTCCATGATTGTCTTTGGTGCTAGGAGGAAGGAGGCTTGATAGATAGGGAGAGAGGAAAGGACGAAATATATGAGGATTAACTTGCCAATGTAGTTAAGCCACTACCCTCCCCAAGTGGCTATCCTGGTTTTGATCTTGCCGATGGCTTCATTCCAAAGGGAGGCTTGGTTTACCCCCAAAGTTAAAGGCAGTCCCAGGTATTGAATTTTGTTCCAGGAGGCATAGCCTAGAAAGCCCAGGATTCTAGCAATTCAGAGTGTGATGAGCTCCTCTGTGTTCCAGATGTACATTGCACTTTTTGTTTTATTAATGAGCGCTCCTGAAATGGTGTAGAAGTTTTGCAGGGTCCCACTGAATTCCTTTTCTATTCTTATGGAATCTCCTCCCAAGAGAAGAGAATCATCTGCAAACAAGGCATGGTTGATTGGTTCTAGTCCAATCGTCGATCGGATGCCTAGGAGAGTACCTTTAATTCTTTTCACTTTCAGTTTCCTGCTTAGAGTGTCTACCATTATAATGTACAAAAAGGGGGATAGTGGGCATCCTTACCTTAGTCCCCTTGAAGCTTGGAAGTAACAAGTAGGTCGGCCGTTAACGAGCAAGGCAATCTAGGGTTTGTCTGTGCAGGCCTTGATCATATTCACAAAAGCTAGATTGAATCCGAGGGTAAGAAGGACTTTGTAGAGGAATGATAGTTTTACCCGTTCGAAGGCATTGGTCATATCCAACTTGATCAACATCCCTTGCTCCTTCCTTTGCTTACTGGAATGCATGGATTCTTGAACAAGTATCACATTGTCTAAAAAATGTCTTCCTGCTACAAAACCTCCTTGACTTGGAGAAATGAGCTTAGATAGCAAGGTTTTATTCTATTTGCAAGCAATTTAGCAAGAATTTTGTAAGAGACATAACATAGTGAAATAGGCCTAAATCTATCAAAGGTGGCTAAATTCACTTCTTTAGGTATTAGGGTGAGAAAGGTGGATTTGGTGCTGCCTCCCACTTTGGCCTTTTTCTGAAAAGCCTTTGCCATTCTTAGAAGGTCAGATTTGATGATTGTCTAGCAAGCATTGTGGAAATGTGCCGAGAAACCATCTAGGCTTGGGGCTTTGTCAGTCTCCATGTCCCAGATTACATTGCTAATTTCTTCCTCAGTAAAGGGCTTCATAAGGTTTGAATAATTCTCCTCGTTAACCAAGGTAGGGATCTGAGAGAGGAAGTCATTGGAGATCACCTCATATCATGTTCCATCCTGTATGTATAACCGCTGAAAGTGGGTTTCAGCAGCTTCTTTAACTTGGGCAAAACCTTTGGCAATTGTCCCATCTACTATGACAATTCCCAAAATGTGATTCCAAGAGAGTTGTGCTCTAAACTACCTATGGAAGAAGGTTGTGTTTCAGTCACCTTCTTTCACCCATAGGCTTCTGGACTTAAGCCTCCAGAATTCATCTTCTTTTCTGAAAGAGCTAAAGGAGGCCAATTGCGCTACTTGCTCTTTCTCCAGTTCATGTGCGGTTACGTCTTTGTCCTCCATCTCTAACTATAAATCCGCTTTTTGTTGGACAATTTCTTTTCTCAGTGTGGTTCAGGTGTTGGAAGGCGTTTTGACCCACTCTTTTAGAGCTTCTTTGGTTGCTTTTATTTTTTGCTCCCAAACATAACTAGGTGACCCGATGACCATGGTGGACCAGGACTTTTTAACTACTTCCGTGAGCCCTTCCTGGTCTATCCACAAGGGGCTGAAGTGAAATGGTATGGGCCCCAGGTTTTCTTCCTCGTCTAGTTGTAAGAGGATGCGTTTAAGGTCTGAGGTGAGCTTTGGTAAGATTCTCGTTGATACTATTCTCTTGTCCATCAAAAGAGAGCTTTGCACTAGAAATCTATCAATCTTGGCTGAGATGTGAGCTTCCCCTGTTCTGTTGTTTTTCCAAGTGTATCTCCCCTTTTTGGGTTTAAGATCTAGAAGATCACATTGTTGAATTATGTCCTCCACAAGGGGTAGCTATGGATCTTTGCTATTGCTTCCCCCTCTTTTTTCTCTTGGGTCGAGAAATATGTTTAGGTCTCCTGCTAGTACAATGCTCATGGGGGAACAACATTCTACAAAAGCTATAAGTGTTTGCCAACACTCTTTTTTCTCGAGGTAAACCATAGGGACATGAAGATTAAAGAAGGCAAGAGTGAACTTACATGCTTTATGTCTAAGTTCGGTGTAAATCCAATGTTGAGTCTTGAAGGAATTCTCTAGCTGGAACAAATCCTCCATCCAGACTGTGGCAAGTCCTCCTGAGGTTCCCCTTGCACTTACTACCATTCCAGCTTTGGTCTCCCAATTCATTCTTCTTAACTCAAGAGGGGCTTCCCCTTATATTTTTGTCTCTTGGAGCATGAGGATCTTTGGGGTTTATATTTTCATGAGATCTTTAATATCTTTAGCCCTCATGTGGTTCCCCAAGCCTCTACAGTTCCAATAGACTATACACATTATTTATTTGGGGTGGTGGAGGAGAGACCTCCCTTTGGTGGCCAACCTCTGGTATTTTGACTTATGGACATTTCTAGAGTGGGCTGACTTCCTTACACTTTTTGCCTCTCTACTTCTTCTTCTCTGGCTTCCTTGAGGGATTTCCTCCCTACCCTCTTCGTTGGTATTTCATTTGTCTCCTCTTCCGATGAGCCTGTTAGATGTAGAGGATTTTTTCTTATCATATCTGCATAAGAGGATGGCACGTTTTGTCTTCCTGGGGAGTCATTTTGGGTTGGGGAGGCCCTTGCATTTCCTTCCTCGATTGGTTAGAGGTTTACCTGCTGTTCTGCATCACTTTCCATAGCAGGGGTTTCCTCCTGTGTGCTAAGGGTTGCGAATGAGTTCGAGGGAAGGTCTGTTCGTGTGTAGTATACCTAGGGGGGATAATATGGGGTACAAAGGGAAGTAACCAAGGTAATAATGTAATAATGGGATGGTCCATAGTAATAAATAATTAGGTGGTTACCCCTATCATGTAAGGGACCACAAGTAGTTAGCAATAATGTAATGAGCCCATGGTATTAGATAGATGGTATTGAGGGAACCATGGTAATGACCCATGGTATTCTATGTATGAGGCCTATATAGAAGCTAGGGACTCCCCATTGAGAGATGTCAAGGAATATTGTATGAACAGGCATATGGCTTGTGGAGTGTTCTCCTTCCTTAAGGAGTGATTGTATGGTGTTGCCCTACCTTAAGGGTTTGATATTAATAAAGAGAAACATTTTCATCTATAATCAGATCTTGTTATTTCTTGGGTTTGTTTGCATTGTCTTATATTTTCGTATCAGATTCATAACAAGTGGTATCAGAGCACTTTCTTGGGCAAAAGTGAAGTTTTTTTTTTTTTTTTTGCAGGAACTTTCTGGGGCAGCAAGTTTGCAGATTAAATCTATATGTTTTGGGGAAAAACTGCAAAATATAATTGCAGATTTGGATTCTTTGTGAAAAATTACACAATTTAAAAAAAAATCGGCCAAATCGGAGTCCGGATGAAGGAGATATCGCTAATCTAAAAATCAGTGGTGTTACAACATTTTTCGGGGCGACGAGTTTGCATATCAAATTTGTACGTTTTGGGGAAAAATATCCAAAATCTCATTGCATATATAGGTTGTTGATGAAAAAATACCCAATTTAAAAGTAAAATAAAAATTCGCCCGAATTGGAGTCTGGATGAAGGAGATTTCACTGATTTAAAAATCAGTGTTGTTGCAGACATTTTTCTTGGGCGGCACGTTTTTAGAGCCAATCTATATGTTTTGGTGCAAAATCTACAAAAACTTAGCTGTAGAATTTGATTGCTTGTGAGAAAATACTCAAATTCAAAAAAAATAATCATTTGAATCGGAGTCCAGATGAGGGAGATATCGTTAATTTAAAATCAACTCTTTTTTTCAAATTTTTTAGTGATGGCAGGAGAGTTGCAGCGCGGATCTGAAATTCCAGTGCCTAAATCAGGATTTCTACCACATGAGAAGATGAAAAATTGTTGTTCCATTTCTGAAAATAGGTCATAATAGGGATTCTGAGAAATATTGATGGAATTGTGGCCATTTCAAATTTTCGCCAAGTAAGTGAATTTTTTTCAAAACACTTTTCATGGTGAATCTTAATTTTACAGGGAAAGATGATAGCCCTACTATTGAAGAATTCATACAGAGACACAAGTTCACATATGGGACACTTTGGAAAAATTCAGTGGCACTTAGTATGAAAGATGAGACTACCAAATGGTGGTTCTCACTTAATAACAAGCAGTTGACCAAACTTTCAGATGCAAAATTTGAAAGACTCCTTTTAGACAAATGGTCTAGTGCTAGAAAGAAGGAGAATGAGACACGTAAGGGATTATTTTCTACGGGTGTCTTCTTATTTTAGGTTTATGGATTGATTCAGAAAGAGAAGATCATTGTGTCTATAAATCCTAGTTGCAAGAAAAATATCACAAATGTCAATTTGGCAAAAAAGTTACAAGTGCCAGCGAAACACATTGAAAATACACAGGCTATGATGAGGATGTGCAAGTTTATAAGAATTTGAAGCTTCCTATGGATAAGTATGTGTTGCATGGTTATTTTTATACTTCAGATATGAATAACATGGATGTTGTTTTGGGATATCCTTGGATGGAATCCATGGGTACTATCAATATTAATGTGAAGAAGAAATTCCTGAAGCTCTGGTATAAAAAGAAGAAAATTAAATTACAAGATATTTCCATCAATAAACAAGTAGAGTCTACGAAGGCTGAAGCAAAAGATGTTCTAGGCACTGACATCAGATGATGAGCCATTGATTGTTAGCAACCACATATAAACATCAAACCAAGTACCAGAAAAATAGGTAGAGGCTGAAGCAGAAAATGTTACATCAGAGGGGGACTCAGTGGTTGAAGTAATATTGAAAGATAAGAAACAACAACAGGCACCACAACAAGTACTAGATACCCATCAAGCTCCATCATGTGATGAATTAAATAAATATACATTGTTGGTTAACACTTCAGCATATCACCACCCACATCATCCTGCAAGGAAACAACCAATAAGATGGCAACGAATTAGTCACAAGGACAACAACCCCCGCATGACAGATAGAGAGGAGCGAAGATCCACCTACTACACATCAACATAGAAGAGCTGCTAAGGTCAAATTTCATTTCGAGCGAGTGAGGAACGAGTGAGATCGAGGGTTCACCTTTCTCTTGGATGGCTAGATGTACGCACATTGCACCAATGAACTACTCTTTTGAGTATATCTTATTATTTATGTTCTTCCCATGTTTCGGAGACAAAACATGTTAAGAGGGGTGGAATGTAGTATACATAGGGGGGATAATATGGGGTACAAATGGAGGTACCTAAGGGAATAATGTAATAACGGGATGGGCCATAGTAATAAATAAGGTGGTTAACCCATATCATATAAGGGACTACAAGTAGTTAGAATAATGTAATGAGCCCATGGTATTAGATAGATGGTATTGAGGGAACCATGGTAATGACCCATAGTATTGTATATATGAAGCCTATATAGAGGCTAGAGACTCCCCATTGAGAGATGTCATGGAATATTGTATGAACATGCATATGGTTTGTGGAGTGTTCTCCTTCCTTAAGGAGTGATTGTATGGTGTTGCCCTACCTTAAGGGTTTGATATTAATAAAGAGAATTTTTTTTATCTATAATCAGATCTTGTTATTTCTTGAGTTTATTTGCATTGTCTTATATTTTCATATCAGATCTATAACATTGTGGGGGTGCTACGCCTTCAGGCTGCAATTCTGAGGATGGCGTGTTGTTTCCTGCTAGTGCCCCTTTGCCCCTCTGTTTGTTATGCTGCTTTGATGTGGCTATTTTTTGCACCATTGTCCATTCGTATCATTTTATTTTCCCTACTTCTTCTTCAGCTTTATTTTTGCAGTTTCTTGCAAAGTGCTTGTATCCATGGCATTCTTGCACTTGAAGGGCAGTTGTTCGTAGTCTAGTTCTTGCACATGTGACCAATCTGCCACTATTACTTTTATAGCTTCTCAGAGCCCAACTTCCAGATCTACCTCGACACAGATTCTGGCCAAGGAGTATTGTCCCTTCCTGTATGCTCTATCAATGTATTTTCCAAGGGTGTTTCCAATGATTTCTAAAGTCTACGAGCTCCAACAATGCAAGGCTAAATGGGGGAGGCGCACGCAGACAAGAACAGTCGAGGGCACATCTTGGGTTGGATCAAGGTCTGGGGTCCATTTGCTCAGATAAAGGCCCTGGGGTCCCATGAAGTATGACCCATTTGTGAAAATGAGGTTCCTATCTTCAATGCATTCAAATATGAAAACAAAGTATCCCTTACTGACAAAGTGACATTTCATTCCTTCTAAGACCAGCGGTCTCCAGTTGCGTTGCACCTATGCTTTCATGGCTCTTAGTGATGGCCATAACCCAGTAAATTGGTCGATGAGTCCCCTTTCTGCAATATTCATGGTAGCATGATATGGCTTTTCAACTCGGAGCACGACAGTCGAGATTTTTTCCATCTTCTTGACAAACTTCTGCTGAGAGGCTGTCATTAGGCACTTGCTGCATTTGCCCACCATCTGCTTGAAGGCCAGGAGCTCATGGGGGAGGGAGGAAGGAGGCTTAGAGCCTCCCTCTAGAGCCATGTCTTAGAGGAGGGTTTGTAGGGGGAATGCTCATAGAGGGCAGCAGAGCGCGCGCAGGAAAAAATTTAAGGGTGAGCGGGCTTGGCCCAGGAAACAAGTAACACTTGCATAGTGTTTTTTAGATAAGGCAAGATTGTTATTCAACCACATGTTCTTAGAAATTTTAGAAAATATCTTGCATAAATATTAATAAAACAAAGGTACAAATACTTCTAGGATCTATTAGTTATATTAAATATATAAGGAGTTTAGATATTCTCTATGAAAGGTTAAATAAATATCGAACTCCTTGAATTAGGGATATGAGTAATGCAGTAAGAAGAACATAAAGATTCAAATCCTCATCACATCTTCAACTACCTATTAGTCAAAGCTAGTCTATTCTCAAACCAAATGCATATAACCTTACTTGAGAAAGTGTGTTAATTAAAAAAGTTGGAAAACAAGAAAGAGTGTGCATGTTTAGTTCAAATACATTTTATAAAATAGATTTAAAATTTTCCTATAGTCATAAATAAATTTTCCTCAATAAAGATTTAAATTGTTTATGAAATCATAAAATTTATCATCAAGATATTTGAAAATGGAAAAAAATTAAAATATAAGTTAAGGCTTCATAGATTCTATTTGAATTTGAGTATGACCTAGGACGTCAAAATTTAACTAAAGGAAGAAATAAATTATGATGATTCTCATTTTCCTTTAAGAAATGAAGTATAGTCTACGGTGAACCTTATTTTTCTTGAGGAAATCAAGAATAGTCTTGATGGAGAATATATTGAGTTATGGGTGAATTCCCACAACTTTGTAAATGATGAAAGGTACCTTTTATTTGATTCCACATATGAATATTAGTGCTTTTGATTTAGAGCCATATGTAAGGTACATTCTTGTCACATAAGTTGTGGATTATTCTATATAATGTAGTTTAATCAAATATAGGAGAATTTTATGGGTTGCCTTTTAACATTATAGTTTGGTTAGTCATAATAATGTGTCAGCTTGGTTTGTTATCTTTCTTAAAAGATTTGTTCAATGTTTAAATGAAGAAAACATCATGTAATATTATTTCTTTTAATGTCTTGCCCTTTTATATTTTTATTAGCAATCATAATATAATTAATTACTCAAATTTCAAATTGAGTTTATATGTGTAGAGCTAAAATATTTACAATCATCTAGAGTTTATGATGATGAACCCTTATATGTATTCACATTTCACAAACAATTTTCTAAAACTCGTTATATCACATTATCCGTAAAAAATATCAGAAGTGTTATATATACAGGAAGTGTTGTTTCAAGATAGGGAAACTATCTTGGACATACAATTTGTTGTTTGAGAGAATATCTCAACCACACATCAAACTAGGGAAACCACTCCTATAGAATAGGAACATACTCTTTACATAGAAAGTCACACTAGACATAAGTAGGAATTAATATTCCAACACACCCCCTTCATGAGTACTTGTGTCGATATCAATCTGCAAAGTCTAGTTGTGGTCAAACATAAAAGAATATGTTGATGTCCAAATAAAGGAACAACCATCCACAGAAATTCATCGGTACTAACCGCTACAACTGCCAGTCTTGTAGGATGTCCTTTGCATACATGATTCTTCCAACCATTATAAATGCACACTTGTGCCTGTACTTTCCCCTCCAATATTGTCATGGGTTTTATCGGATTACCCATAACCATCCTCTGGGTTTTATCGGATCACCATCAACCATGCCTCCAAGGGCTCTTAGCGATGAAGGCTAAACACAACCATCAAAGCTCAACTAAACCACGAAGGCTCAACACAACCACGAAGACTCACCACAGCTGCTCTAGGCCACTCCAGCCACTCTCGGTTGCAAACCTGCCACTAGGCCACTCCAGCCACTCTCAGCTACAAACCTGCCACTAGGGAACTCTAGCCTCTAAGGCACACAAAAGACTTGACTCAACCAGGCCAAGGGTTTTCTCGGCTAACCATAAACCATGCCAATAGGAATCTCTGTCCCACTTCACTCTTACATGTGGTTTATGGCTTACCACAAATCGACAAATACAAAGTGGTTTTTAGATTACCACAAACTGTATGAGGATACACGTGCCTTACAAGGCTCACAACACAACTCTAACTCTTGGAGTTACTAGGTATATACATTACAAATACCACTACAAAACATCCTAGAATTTCTTACTAATAAAATGTGTGACTCATAATACATCATACTAGTAAGTCTATTCCAGAAACTCACACTAACACACACAAACTTTCACCTAGTTTTCCATCATTCTTTAATTTCCTGTGTCTTCGTTTCTCAAAATCAATATTTGTTGCACTACAACCTTTAACATTAAGCACCTTTGGTCTCTTCTTTCTATTTCTGATTTAACTGTCTTGGGTTCACTTGCATGATTTGTTAGAGTAGCTAAATCTAACAAAACTACTCCATTAAATTAGCTAAATCTAACAAAACTACTCCATTGAATTAGCTAAACTCAATGCTTCTAATTCCAAAACAAATATAAATACCACATTAATTTGTTTCTCATTGAATTTTTTTTAAGTATGCAATTCTAACCAATTCCACTTTTACATTGAGCCTCATATGTTTACCTTCCCAAACTACAATTTTGTCAAGTTGACCCAAAGAAAAAGAAGAATGTGTACCTTCCCAAACTACAATTTTGTCAAGTTGACCCAAAGAAAAAGAAGAATGTGGTAAACCTCCAGTTGCATGAGCAATACACTATCCAGAGTTCTCTAATCTTGGAAACAAATCACTTGATGAGCAGCGACCTTCTTCAACGAATTCTCATCGTTCAGACACATCTTCGTAGCCATCGATTGTCACCACATGGGCATTTTTTCTGTAAGCGTCACAGTTGCCATTGTTGGCTGTGTAAGTGTAATCATCCTCACTGTCAAGCCCATCGTTGTCTATAATAAACTGGAAAGCATAATCCATGAGACTGCCATTGCATCTTTGGTTGTAAGAGGTATCCCAGTCTCCCAGTTCCTGCTCGGACAGGGAAGTCAAATTTCTTGTCATGATTTGATTGATGCCTTTAGTAGTAGACATAGTTGACAACGCCCAACAACTTCCGGAGGAGCCCTAGTCCTCAACAGTAGTCACAGCTCCCTTTTCTCTCCATCAAATGGCATTACCTCAAAAACAAATTGTACCAAAACCATAGCCTCCTCGGGACTTTGATTAGAAGGTTTTATTGTCGATCACCTGACGTCTCGCCCAATAACCCAATATCTCCTTAGCCGCCTTGACGAATGGGTTTTTACGTGGAAAGATCTTGTTCGTTAGCGACCACATTACACGTCGAATACTTCAGTAAACATAACAACACTCTATAAAACAATTGTAAATTTCCGACGTGCAATTGTAAATTTCAATCTATAAAACACCAAACTGCAGCGATATCGTAGGCCTCGAGAATTGAACCACAACCAACTTCGAGGCCTAGGTCAATTAAAGAGTACATCAATTAACGTGAAATTATCCCTACATCGGTTAATGACATACCACTGCAGGTCGAACTTCATCTCAGAACGGCTGGATCAAATCCTCCTGCAACGAGAGATGGGAAATTTGGCGTTTATCTTACACGGAGAAACCATCGGATCCAGCTACGATCAGCAGAGTTGGATTATTTATCTGTCACAGAGTGAACCAGCTAATCACCTCTCAGTCCCCAGATCTTTGCAGCATTCGAGGCACAACCTTGGTAGTATCTCTATTCAAAATACTCGCTCGAATTTTAATGTTGTAGCAGCATCAGTCCCAGTCAACGCGCATGAACACATACAAATCCCTGCTAAAGAGATATGTGGTGCCTCTCTCACCCCACCAGTCCACGTTCATGACTTCTCCTTTTGGCTTAGATCTTTCGATAAAGGTGATGGTCCATAAAATTATAGGCAACACCGCTGGGGTCTCCACACGCAGAACAGATCACTTAGGCAATGCATCTCGAAATCCTAGTCGGAGAGAGGAAAACAATTAAAACAATGCATCACTATGCTGCCCTTTCGAATCCATACGCAGCAATGCACGCTCACTAAACACAACAACGCTCACCTTTCCAATCTATAGTAGTATCTGCTTCAGCAGAATTTGATTCTCCATCAAATCGCTAAATTAAATTTTGAGCTCTTTCGTTTCTGACTGGACCCAATAAGCTGCCATTAAACCCTACAAAACAGTCGCTTTCCTGTCGATGCAGTTCACGCTGGACAACCATCTCTACAGTTAGAACCTCCAGCACTTTATTTCATCGCACCACTACCAGATTTAAATCTGAAAACATGCACACACGGCGCGTGCCACAACCCTACAAGTCTGTTCTGATGGACAAACAAAACCTACAAAATATACTCATTTATTTCCTCAGTCCAAACCTACAAAATATACTCATTTATTTCCTCAGTCCAAGATGGGCCAAGCTTCCTCACCCCAAGACGGGCCAAGCCCACTAGGGGCCGAGCCCTTACCTCTCTAATACCATGTTAAAAATATCAGAATCTATATTTTATTAATCAAATATAAGATTACATGTATACAAGAAGTATTGTTTCAAGATAAAGAAATTATCTTGTACATACAATTTTTTTGGTTGAGAGAATATCTCAACCATACATTAAACTAGGGAAACCACTTCTATAAAATAGGAACATATTCTTTACATAAAACTTCACACTAGAGACAAGTCAGAATTAATATTCCAACATTAAATTCTCTTTTTTAAATAAAAATTGTAACATACTATCTTTCGCTCCGCTTGTGATAATACATGAAAAAAATTGAAGGGCATACCCGACATAAATAATTATTATTGTTCTTATGATTTGCATGTTTCACATGAACACGAGATATTTCTCAATGATTTGGATAAAGAAGGATTAAATATTATCGAAAATCCCATGGAATATATATGGTGGAATCATATTAATTATGAAGAAGCCATGTGTTGCTCCATGTATTTTATTTTAGTCATTATTTTAGTGGTTTGGTTATGGTATATGTATAATTAATAGCCCTTACACTGTGAATAACAATAGTTAGTAGCAAGTTTCCAACTCATGTTTGTTAGCCAATATGGCTTGTTTGAGTCGTCTAGCCAAAATGCTATGGCTGTTCGTAATGGAAAATTACAGCTTTCTATGAATGATTAGAAATGAAAAAATATAAATAAGATATTCCTCTCATAACATGTGGTATCAAAAGAGATGCAGTGAGACTAATAAAATATTTTGGAGTCGTTTCTAATTCAGCGCATAGAAGGGTCACTTTAACATGTGGTATCAAAAGAGACGGAGTGAGACTAATAAAATATTTTGAGTCATTTCTAATTTAGCATACAGAAGGATGGCAACTCCTGATTTACACTTTAATTTTTTCTAGTTTTCTAAGGCTTTCCCATGGAAAGAGCATAGAATTTTGAGAAAATTTAGGATTATGTAACTGATGTATTTAGGTTTTTGGATTGGTAATTGTTTGGTGTGATGGTTTTTAAAGTGGGTGTTTTGTATTTATATTTTATTATTAATGAAACTAGTTTAGATCCATCTTAAGCACAAATCTAGTAAGTGTTGATATGGATCAAATTTTTTGAGGTGAAAGCTTCTTTTGGAGTGCAACATGTGAAAAAATATTTTCACTTCAAGAGTTTTAATCACTCTCTTTGTGGTGTGTGTGTGTGTGATTTCTTATTGTTTAAAGTGCACTTTTGAATGCATGAATGGATTCAACAATACCCCTTGGGCACTTGGATTGTGTAGACTACATAACTTAAACTTGAAACTCAAACAAATATTTGCTGGATTCCTGACAAATTTGACACAAAAATATTGGTTAAAAGGGCCAAAATGTAGAATAGTAATACTAGTTGAAATGTTTTAACCATAGGATTATTATTTTTTCAATCATATATAATAGATAGGTAGTAGACATTGAAATATTATACTTAACATGAACATTGAAATATTTTATTGATCCACCACATTGTTCATATTAAAATATTTTTTTTATTAATATATTATTAAATACATGTTGATATTACTTAACCCTATATTTGAAATATTTTATGTATTACTGAGATTGAATTTATTATTATTAATATTTTTAAATGACACATATCAATGTTGTGTTAAGAATTGAATGATCTCTCTCTTATTATGAACTAATTGATTTTTTTACTTTCAATTACTTTTTTGTTTTGATCATTAGGTAACCATATTATCTAACAAAAATATTCAAATGGTTTATTTAAGTTATGTTTTGAAATAGTTTCAAAATGTATAAAAATTACACATTTCTTATAATGTAGATAGAAATACTTGATTTATGGCTAAGAGTGAGCTTGACATGTTTTTACCACATCTCCTTCATACATATTCTAATGTTATAGGGCAATAAGTTTGTGTTGATAAGTATTGGGGGCAACAAGTGTAGGAGATTTCTCTTACTATGATAAGTGCCTATGAAGACCTTTTTCTTTTCTTAATTAGGTTCTTCTTTAGCTTGATTAATAATGTGTTATCTTCATCAAACAACCACAAAAACATAAAGAACAATGAGACAAATGATACAATATATAGGCGATCATCCAAGGTCAAAACCTCTCCAATCTAGGAAACCCCTTATAATTTTTCTTCTTAAAAAATCTTTGATTGACGAATTCCAAGACCTAGACCCTTGACCAAAAACCTCTCTAAGGTCAATTCAAAGCTCCTTCTTGATGAAATTCTCTTTTTCAAGTCAACACTAGTCAAACTTATTCCACTAAAAATATTTTGGCCCTTAACTCAGAATTTTCTTGTAGCTGTTGCACAGCTGCAATTTTGGCTCCTTTAACAGAAACTCTAGGTCACATGTGTGGTGTACATATGGATAGATCTACTTCCTTTTGATTTCACTTCACCTTATTTCCTTCTCTTCACAATTTGTCTTGCTAAGTAGACCTACTTTGAGCCAAAACTTTAGCTCTCATGAAGTGACTACAATTCGGTACTCTTGGCTACAAGATGACATCCTTACCTTTGCACGTGTGGAGGAATTTAGCCTAAAACATATAAAAAATGATTTTATCTTCTTCCTCCTTCCTTTTCTAGGTATTAGGCTTCTTTCTCTTCCTTGATCGAACTCTTCTTGATGCTTTTGTGAGTGTATCTTGAGTTAGGTTGTGCACACCTACATATAGCCCTTCATGAGTCCTAAAATAGGTCGTGTTCACCTTATAGATAGGCTGACTTGCTTCTTGGTAGGACAACTTGATCATTATCACTTGACAAGGTCCTGGAGGGTAATTTTGACTCTATTTCTACTTGAATAAATTATTTTACAATATGTAATATGCCCCGGATTGGTGTTTCATACATCACAACGACTTTAATGACTTGCAGACTTAATGACAAGCCCTAGAGCTAACAATGGAAGCATGATGTAAACATAAATTTCCTTGACCATGAAACCCATTCCTTAAGATCAATAATAAGAAATTTATTTTTCTCATTATATTAAATAAATAAAATCATGATTACATATGTCATTATGAATACTGAACCTAGTTACATATTTCAACACTTCCTCTTAACTAAGGAGGTATTCATAATCCATATAAGGTACTTGGACATTTTCAATTTGAATAATTCTCATAAGAAGAGTCAAATTGATAACCCATATGTATAACATCAGATCAACCAACATTGTCACATAGTAAGGCCTTGACTAACAACTCTACCTCTCCACAATATCATTGAAGAATATTGGCAAGACCAATGATTTATAGACACCATCATCATTGTCTCTCAAGGAACACACCCCACTTGGGTGTTCACAGGGTATGTCCTTCCAAGGCTATTATTATATTTGATTCCCAATCGTCAAAGAATATCAATCCTCTATGACTACTCTTATATTGGATTCCCTACCACGTCCTCAAAGAGTCACTACAAGAAAAAAAGTCATTGGTCAGGATCATGCTTGTGAAAGACCTTTAAGGTCCGTCACCAATGTTACATATGGTGAAAGTCTTTAAAAAAACATTGTTGTATGTGTATATAGTGATGGTCCTTTAAGGTTTGTCACCAAAGCCATTTTCAATGACACTTTTGGTGAGGGTTGTTAAAGGCCCATCACTAATTCTTCCTTCAGTGACAGTTTTGGTGAGGGTCATTAAAGGCCCATCACTAGTTCTCTCTTTGGTGACACTTCTAGTGACAATCTTTATTGACCGTCACCAATGATATTTTTGGTTAATTTTGGTGACGGTTAATAAATTTTAATCATCATTAATCATTCCAATGATTTTTTTATGATGCTTCATGTCTGTGACAGACCTTTAAGGTCCATCACTGATGTCGCATATGATGACGATCCTTAAAAATCATTGTTGTAAGTGTATTTAGTGATGGTCTTTAATGGTTTGTCACCAAAGCCATTTTCAATGACACTTTTTGTGAGGGTCGTTAATGGCCCATCACTAATTATCTTTTTGGTGACACTTTTAGTGAGGGTCGTTAAAGTCCATCACTAATTCTCTCTTTGGTGATGCTTCTAGTGACGATCTTTTACTGACGCTCACCAATTCTCTTTTTGGTTGCTTTTGGTGAAGGTAAAAAAATGTTCGTCATCATTGATCATTCCAATGAGTTTTTGATGACGCTATGTACCTGTTAGTATATTTTTTGTCAAAATATAATGATTTAAGACCATTGTTGTGGAATGTTTTTCATTATGTGTCCAAGGTCATAGTGGTTATAATAGTTAGTCAATTTTTTAAGAAGTAATTGGTGTGTATCATTTCCCTCATGTCATAAGAATATAGTCTTTCTATGAGTCAAGGCATGACTCGTCTCTATTAGGTTTATTATCTATGAAATTTACTTTAAATAAAGTTCCACTAGTGTGTGTGGGAACTAAACTATTTAATACATAATCAAGCTATGCCAATTCTATTAATGAGGGAGACGTAGCACTCCTCAACACTCATGGTATACCCTAAAATGCTTTGGAACAATACACTAATATTTCTTGGCACCTCACATGTCTTGAAACATATTTGTACCTCAAACATCTTTGTACCTAGAACATCTTTGCATGAGTAGGACGCCCAAGAACATGTTCACATGCCATAGCATAGCATAGCACTCCCTTATCATGTGTTGGCATTCCATGTAGTCCCTATCATGCCCTGGAACTCCATGGCATAATATTGCATTGACGAGCATTAGCATTTGCCACACATTGGCACTTGGTATGTATTGGAACATATTATTAGTGTGCCTAGCATGCCCCTTTTGAAAAATATAAAGTCTCGACTTATTAACCCTCTTATGTGTTCATTTCCTTGCATTTTAGCTTGGTTATTCCTTTTGTTTCCTTGAAACTCCTGGACGCATATTGGCATACTATGGCACCATGCACATCCTAGCATGTCTTAGCACTTGGCATGCCTTGGCACTATTTGGCACATGTTAGCACACCCCAGAACTACCTAGCACACTCTAGCACTTCTTGACATTCCTTAATATTCCCTAGTATGCCTTACCAATGTTTAGCATACCTTGTCACTCCCTTCTTAGCATGACAACTAGCACTAATTGACACTCTCTGCCACACCCTCATATTCATTCACTTCCATGAATTTTGACCTAGGGCTCCCTTGTGTTGACCTAGTACTCTATAGCACTCCTCAACATGCATTGGCGCTCTCTAACACACATTAGCACTCATAAGTGAAGAATGAAACTTGTAACCAATGTTATTAGACTTGGAATAGACAATAAATTAGCGAGGCAAAAGAGCATAGAGTTTTAATTAGATTGGGGGAAAATTGGGAAAAAATCGGGAAAAAATGAGTGAATTCAATAAATAAAAATATACACATATATTGAATTTAAAAAAAAAAAATATTTCATTGATATTCAGTAAAGCCATGTCCAAACAATTCATAATATCAATAGATGTCCAATATATCATGAATTAATAAGCCTCTCATATATGTTATGAGTCCAAACATGATCCAAAGTACTGAGTCATGACTCCTAACTAGTGACTACATAGAGCTAGAAGCAACTGTTTCTAAAAGTTTACCAACAACTACATAATAATTAGAAAAAAATTAGTAATTAAGAGTCTAATACTCTTAAGAGTGAGAACTAGAAGCGATTCCTCCCACTCCTTCACTTGCTTGACTCTGAAAGTTCTTCAAGTCATGTAGGCTTAAAGGAGGAGCGTCCTGTAAATGGACCCAATCTGCTACATTTGTAGTTTGCAAATCTATCTCTTCAAGGTCTATTGGCGAATGATCCAAACCTATCATTATCATGAGACATTGAAATGTGAATTTAAGTTTGACTTTGAACTTTAAATTTTAAACGTTAAATTGCAAACCAGCTTATGAAACCTTCAAATTCAAGCTCTCGCCTAATATTTTCTTGTTGTGAAGTCGTAGATTGTGATGGAAAAATACAAGGTCATTTAAGTGATTTTGTGTCAATCGATTATGCTTCTTAGAATGTATTTTCTCAAAGATGCTCCAGTTGCACTCACAATCTGAAGCACTGCATGCCTGGTTTAAGATTCGAATGGTGTATCTCTTCAAATCTGGTGTATCACTACAAAATATTTTGCAACAAAGACCTAGCAAGTGGAAAGGATTGGTGAGTAGATGTACTAAATATTAAATAGTAAAAAAATTAAAAACACAACAAAATTTAATAAAACATTTAACATACAAAATAAACCTTAAACAAATTTAATGAATTCGTGAAGCCTTAAACCCTCAAAGGGTACCTGACAACATCTTATACCTTTCTCGTATAACACTGGTATAGGAAAATAATTTAGCTGGTGCTCTATAATCCTATAGTGGGGAAAAGGCATGACTTTGAAATTCTGGATCAGGGAAGCACCTTTCCATGCATGTCATAAGTCCTCTTTGAATCTCCCCATCCTCTTTAAATTTTCTCTTATCATAAAAATATTGTGGGTTTAAGAAGTACCTAGTAGCACATAAGGTGGAATGCAATTGCCTATCCCAATGTGCATCAATAATGTCCGAAAGAGGCATATATTTTGCCTCCTCATCCCCATATCTTCTTTTGATGACCTCCTTTTCGAGATCCATTGCCTCATAAATGTAACCCATAGCGGGTTTGTCACCATCAACCATCCTCAAAGTTCAAGATTTCAAATTTAAATAAATATGAAACATTGAAATTAAAAAGAAGATTGAAATGAAATTTAAAACATGAAAAAGTTAAAAGACTTGAATTACATGATAACTCTAACAAGGGATTCCATCACAGCAATAATCGCTTTGA
This sequence comes from Pinus taeda, assembly GCA_000404065.3. NCBI lineage: Eukaryota > Viridiplantae > Streptophyta > Pinopsida > Pinales > Pinaceae > Pinus > Pinus taeda. Next base: position 84,367 of record APFE030448747.1, on the reverse strand, counting down.
CATCTTTCCAGAAACTATCATTAAACACAAGCGCAACAAATTCATTGCCTTCAAGGTATTGGAATTTTTATATGCCATCCACTCAGGTACCAAGAACATCCTCTTCAGATTTATCTTTTTCTCAACCACAAAATTGCAAAGATATGAAATTTGTTGCAAATCTAGTCACTGCAGGTCGAACAATTTCTTTACCTTCAATGTATTTTCTCATGGTGTTTAGGAAAATAGTGTGGTTGTATAGGTATTTGGTTATGTATTTTCCTTCTCTACAACCTCAGGTATCCAATGAAGCTTACCATTGTCCTCAAGCATTAAATCTATGCAATGGGAAGCACAATAGGTCCAGAAAATAGTGGAGTGCCTAATCTCAAAAAGTCCACCAGCAGCCATTTAATTAGCTGCATTGTCGGTGAAAATTTATACAACATGTTCTTATCCCACTTCTTGAATGACTTCCTCCGTCATTTCACAAATAATTCATGCAGTCTTAACCTTGTCTAAGGCATCCACTAATTTGAGAAACATTGTAGCTGCTGGACAAGATACAAGGAGATTTATTAAAGTTCTATTCCTCTGATCTCTCCATCCATCACTCATGATGGTGCACCCTGTTTCTATCAATGATGAACGAAACTCAGATAGCACAAGCATGCCACCTTCAACACTTTCTAATAGCAAATTTGTCCTAATTATCTCTGATGAAGGGGCATTGAACCTTGGACTTGCAACAACAATTGCATCAATCAATAGAGACTTATGTCACAATGGAAAGGTATGTCAAAATAGTACCAAAATTTAATAATGGCCTTCCTTATTTGACTATGGATATTCCTTTTCCAACCACTGGTATCCAAGGTAGGCTGGGAACCGGGTTTTGTGTGGGGAGACAAAAATATGTTTATGTTTCCACCTCCATTGTTGAATGTAGGGATTCATTTGGCCTTGAGTTTGACTTCGACTTGGAGGCATGTGTGGGAAACTTTGGAACTACATTTAGGATTCAATAGAGGGAGATGAAAATCAGATAATGGAAGAAAAATTGTCAACTCCATGATTTCCTATTTCTTTTTTCAGCTTTTCTTTCTTGGAATTATGTTGACTCAACATATCAATGGCCATGTTTTCCTGGTGTTTGACATTTTTGTCAAAAATTTTGCAGAGACCTATATCATTGTTGAGTACTTGTGCAAGGTGGTACTTGAATCAATAAATTCCTCCACTATATTCCACTTTGCAAAACTTATAAGGGAGCTTTGGGTCTCCAAGAATCTTGTCACAATAAGCCCAAGAAAATTCCTTCTCCCTTGGCATTATTATTGTTTTGGACTTGTGTTTAAATTGTGGCTTCTGTTTAGATTTCGAGTTGTGCCTTATATTTAATTTGGCTCTTATAAAAGACAATAAAAAATTAAAATTAAAAATGCCATATATAACTTCGCAAAAAAGAGGGTTTGTTTGAAAGGATATGAGGTTTTGTTAAGGATCAAAGAGGAGTTTGTCCAACAACACAAGGACATTTCGGCCTAATATATCATTATGACCTTGAAACACAACTAGGTATATATGAGGAAATGCTACCTAAAGGAAATATTATTAACATATATTGCATTGTAATATTGAATTTGCAAGTTCGTTTAGCATAAGACAACTGAACCAATACATCAATAATAGATTCTGGAAGAACAAAAATACCCAAAGTTGTGAATGCACGGTTAAAGCCTTTGGAGTTGGCAAGACATCGACCAAGGAAGGAATGCTTAATGACTTTGCCGGTGGTTGGTATGAAACCATTTCTTAGTGAATCTTTTAAATCTATGTAAGCCCCATTTATAGGGTTGAAAATTCATAACCAAAGGAATACGTTGAACAATGAAACTTGAAAATTTCCATTGAAAATGACATTTAAACTTCAATATAGTAATATAGCTATTATTTAAGCCAAGTGCCAACGTACCTCAATTGTTGAATAGTGAAGCGGCTAAGCCTGAAGGTAACACACGTTGAAGGTGACATGCGACTGCCCGAGAGTTGATATGGAGTATGAATAGAGCACACACTGGTGACTGCTCGATATGGAGTCTTGACTTAGGCTCATGCTAGCGGTTCCCCGATATGGATTCTGAACTATATAATGGTGAGTAGCGATTGATTACTAAAGGTCTTGATGTATGAGTTGTGCGGCTGAGAAATGAGAAATAATTTTTTTAATGATCGACATTTAGTTTTTAGCAATGCGGCATACCTAAACTTAAAAAACTTGCACTTGTCGAGTCAATGCCAAAAATCGAATAAATCATAATCAATCATAGGAATCTACTTTAACCGGAAAGTCGCAACTCAAACTTGCATTGACCATGAGATAAACTTGGTCAATGTTAGTTTGACTCGCAAATATTTGGATCAGATCGTTTGGAGAGCAAACAGATTCCGACTCGTGATTAATCACGATTGATCGGCGAGTCTTGTTTCATTGCTTGTAACTAAAATCTGAACTGAAAATAAGAGATCTTACAATTGAAACTAATTGTGAATTTTCTAAACTAAAATTGGCCCATCACCATCATTTCTATTTGTGGCTAGGCACATCAACATAAGAGATTCATTTTAAATCAGGTTCATGGAGAAAATATTTTATGGAAGATGTTTGTTTTATGTTGAGGAAGACATAGTAATATTTTTTATTAAATTTGAATAACAATAGTATCTACTTTGTATCTCCCATATCTTATTATTTTTATCTCTTGTAACTCATACAAAATGTGGGGTAATAGTGGACATGTAGCATCAAGATCCACCCCTTTTAATCCAAAGTCCTGCATGCAAACCTTTGTGTCACCTGCGCCGCAAAGCCTTCACTGTAGACCATGGAGTTAACACCTACCTCTGCATGAAAAAAGCTACACATTCCTTTTGACTTGGTTTTTTCACCTTTTGTCCATTCTTTGTGTGGAGTCTAGGACAACAAGCTCCACAAACTTTTTTTCCATACATCTATGTGAGTGTAACTTTGCACATTTTCTTTCCTTCAACCAATATCAAAAGCATTTTTGAGCTTCTTTCAAGGCATGAATACATGCTTCAAATATTTGAAATATTTCATGATTCTATTGAGAGTTAACCTTTTCCATTTGAAATATTAGGATTCTATTGAGAGTTTTTTAGAGACAATTATTAACTGGCCCTCTAATTTTCCATTTTTCTTAATATAAACTGCATCTCTTATTACATTTCCAATCAAGAGATTTACATCAAATACTCGATCAAAGGGCCAAGGAATTTTCATAAATGCTTCCTTGTCCAGTAGAAGAATAAATGGTCAACATGTCAGCCTAGATCCAATTTCTTAGGAGTTATTAATTGTTATGAAAAATGACTACTCTTGCTTGAATCTAGAACTATGTTTAAGCTTTGAAAATGGATTTTCCTCCAAATTGATCTTGGAAAGGTCCTTATTATAGGCTTCTCTATATCTCCTCCACTAAAATGAATGGCTTGATGTTGAAAATTATAGTAGAGCTCCCTTCTCAAAAGCCTTATCATCCCATTGTCACCAAGAGCTCCTCCTTTTCCCCAAATTGGACCCAAAACAACATTGAGCACTTAATTATGATCCAACCTGAGAAATTTTGATTGACACTGCAACTCAAGAGCTATTCAATTTAAAGTGCACTAATAGGATTCATCATTCTTTCACTAAATAACTATATTGTTTTTGAATTTGTCATTTTTACTTATTGTATGTGGTACTGACCTTGTTTCATGTGAAAGGGTTTTTATTCTTGGATTATGAAAATGCTAGTAAGACTTAAGTCTTTTGTAGTATTTGTACCCCATGATCATTTTTGTAAGATGTATATCCTGTGTGGAAAGAACTAAGAATTTAGTTATTACCTCCTAAACTAAAGAACTATTTTTTTATTAGGTGCCATGTAATGTCCTCTATAAATTGAGGACAAATGGGACGTAATATCCTATCCATCCCCGTAGGCTTTAGTCCTCCATAAAGTGCAAAAAACCACAAAATACCGATTGTTGGGTAGGTTTTGGGGAAACTAGGCTTAAAAAACCCAAATTAGGGGTTTGGAGTAAGGTTTGCTCAATCACCTAAGAATATGAAACCCCTCTGGAAAATCTGTAAATAAAGAAGGATTGAAATCATTTTGGATCACCAAGTGTAGATTAATTATTTTTTTCTTGAGAATTAGGTCTGATAGTCTTTCACCCCTTCTATCTATTGTCAATTTCAGTGGTGAAAGTTGATTCCACCCTAGTTGACATTCCCTTATTATCCCTTTGTTTGGGCACAAGGGTCTCTGGCTAGTCAGCAAATTCTATTGGATATTGGTCTCTTGTCTTTTCCTGGGCACAAGATTTCTATTAAAGGTGAATGAATTTGGAGGATAGTGCAAGATAGCTAAGTTCTATTTGGAATATGCCTCTCTTGAAGGAAGCAACAAAGTTTATGAGTCCTTAATATCTTGTTCTGGGAAAAGCACTTACCTTAGGTGGTGTATTCATTTCTGGCACCTGCAGTAGTGATACTCTTTGCTTTATTTAGTTTTTGCATGCATAGTTAAAATGAGCGCTTACCTAGTTATTAATTCTTAGCCTTAGCTAAGGAAGCATATTTGCATATATCACATCATATTTAGTCAAGGCAGACTTTAATTGTCTTGTCTATCCATGCAAGGAAGGTGCATTAGGATTAGGAGTTAAGAAAGTTGAGACACTATTGTATATGTTTCCAGATTCATTATACCTTCTAGACTAAAGGAAAAGTGAATAGTAGTGTTTGAAATTTTTAGTTATTTCCCATTTCAAAGAAATAAATAGTGATGTGATTTGAGTTTCAAATCTGTGTACTTGATGTTACTTTCTTTAGTTCCATGTACTTCCCTTTTCAAAATAAGGTTTTTTTCTACAGTATCTAGCCTCCAAAGCTTCTTCAATGCAAACTAAATATCAAATCATGCCCTCGTAATCCAAAGCATCTAACGCATCACCCTAGAGAAGCTCTAAAGTAGACCAATGACTTTGGATACACAACCTCCAACCCCATGTCACCATACAAGTGTTGACATCACTACTACAAAAATTATTTTGAAGTGTTGCATCCTACACTAATTCCTAAGATGGATGCCCAAAGGGGTTCTAGAACGAGGCTCAACGTTCATTGCCACATTTAATACTTTTCAAAGGGATCGGTCCCTTTAAACCATACCAAATTTTACACTTTCTATCAATTTATATTTTGTATTGAAAAGTGAGTCCTATTTTTCCTGTTTATTAACTTTAGGATCAATTATAGGTCATCTCTGGCAAAATGTCAACAAATTTGTGGGTTAGGTTGGAATTTCTCCAAATACTATCGCACATGTATATATAATCACACATTTTCTTTTTTAGATCTTGATTGGTTGAACAAAAAGTTTCGATGCCTATGTCATTTTGTCCCATATCTCCACATCAACACTCATAAATAACAATATTCTTAATTATTCATCTGTGTGCACAATAAGGTCCCTTTTGGTTGCTATTTTTGATGGAGAAACCTCTCACAATACACCTTTTACCACAAAGATTTTGTTATTGGATAGAAATCTCTAGAGGAGTCTTACACCAGACATATAAATGGCTATTGTATATCACAAAAATAAGCATTAACATATGAAGATGTGGCAGACCCTAAAATTTGTGCATTCAATCCATTACTTTTTCTTTCATGGAAGATTTCATTCTTCATAGTAGATGTGTTGTGGCACTTGAGCATGTTCGCATAAAAAATTCTAAGGCAAAACCTGGATTCTCATGTGTCATGGAAATTCAACATATGCCTTGTTCACCTAAGAACTACTTGTAACTCATCTTAGGGTACTCATGTACAATCACAACTCATCCCACTTAACAAGTTACCAAGACAAGGCTCATCACATCTAACCTTGGTCTAAAACAATTAAGAAACACAATTTACATCTTGACATGCCATAACACCTAACATGTCTTAGAATTCCTTGGCAATATGTGGCATGGGTTAACATACCCTACATTCCCTGGCATGCTTTGACACTCCCTAGCACAACATGGCACTTCCTGACATGCCTTGGTACTTTAGCATACCTTGGCATCGCCTAGCATATAACCTTGTCACTCCCTCCCGAACACACCTAGAACTCATTGAAACTCCCTCTCACACACTCTTATTTGTTCATTTCCATTCATTTTGACCTATTTCTTCCTTATGCTTCCCTTACACCCCCTAACACTCTCTAGCTCACCCTAGCTTCTGACACATCTTGGCCTACCTCATTAACACTCTAGCATTCCTTGGAACTACATAGTATACCTTGTCACTCTTTCCTTAGCACACCTACAGATTGCTGACACTCTTGGTCACAAACTATTATTCATTCATTTCTATGAATTTTTATCTATTGCTCCGCCGTGTTTCCCTAACACTCCTTATCACTCCTTGACACGTGTTGTTACACCGTAGCACCTATGACATCTTGGCATGTCTCCCTAGTCTCTAGCATGCCTAAACACTGCCTAGCATACCTTGTCAATTTGTCCTTAGCACACGTGGAACTCACTGGAACTTCTAATCACAAACTCTTATGTGTTCATTTCCATTCATTTTGACATAGTTCTCCCTTGTGATTCCCTAACACTCCCATGTAACACTTCCTTGCACGTGTTGGCACATCTTGGCCTCATGTCACCCTAGAACTCTAACATTCCTTAGCATTGCCAAGCATGCCTTGTAACTCCTCCTTAACACACATGGAACTCACTAACACTCCATGCCACACACTCTTATTCCTTCATTTCCATGCATTATGACCTAGTGCTCCCTTTTGTTTCCCTAGCCCTCCCTAACACTCCTTGGCACACATTGGCGCACCATGGCAATTGTCACATCTTAGTAGGCTTTCCTAGCACTCTATCATCTATTGGCACTGGTTATCATACATTTTCATCCCTCCTTAGCACACCTATAACTTGTTAAAACTCCCTGTCACACACTCACATTTAATCATTTACATGTAATTCAAACGAGTCCTCCCTTATGTTTCCTTGGCAATCCCTAGCATGTGTTGGTGCCACATCCTAGAACCTAGCACACTTTGGCATGCCTTAGCACTTGGCATGTCTTGACATGCCTAACATTACTTGGAACTTTCTAACATGTGTTAGCACTTCTTGAAATTCCCTGCACACCTTGGAACTCCCTAGTTTTCGTTCCCTCATAGATAACCTTACTTTTTTTGTGACTTGGGAACCTAACCAAGTCATTGAAAAAATAGTGTTGTGCCTAGACCAACATCTCCCTTTGTCTCAAATTTCTTTTTCCATCCTCCTATCACAATCATAGGCTTTCCTCCTACAAGTCCTAATATTAAATTCTCCTATTACACTTCATTCATGGGACGCCTAAAATTCATTGGCACTCCCTGGCATGATCTCTTATTCATTCATTTCCATGCACTTTGACCTAGTTCTCCCTTGTGATTCCTAACACTCCAAAGCACTCCTTGACATCCATTGACACTATTTGGCATATTTCAGCATGCCTTTTCATTCCTTGGCATGCCATGGAACTCCTTAATTATCATACCCTCATAACTACCCTTATTTTCTTTTAGACTTAGGAACCGAACAAAGTCCCACCTCAACTACAACAACTTTACCAAGTTACATTTTTCTACAACTTGGCTATGCCTTGTTCCCTTCATGGCCTATAAATCATCTTAGGCTTCTCATGTCTAATATTAACTCATCCCACCTAACAAGTTACCAATTCAAGGCTCACATCCAATCGTGCCCATAAAACAACTGAGCAACATAGTTTACATCTTCAAATGCCATAACATCCAGCATGTATAAGAATCCATTGGCACTACATGGCACACATTATCATCCCATGCATTCATTGGCATGATTTTCCACTCCCTAACAGACCCTACCACTCCCCAACATTTCCTAACACTCTAGCATGCCTTGGCACTGCCTAGCATATACCTTTGTCACTCCCTCCTTAACACAATTGGAACTTGATGACACTCCCTATCACACACTCTTATCCATTCATTTCCATACAATTTTAATTAGTTCTCCCTTGTGTTCTTGTGGCACTCCCTGACACACATTAGCACACCCTAGGACTTGGCACATCTTGGCATCTCTCCCTGGCACTTTAGCATTCCTTGGAACCACCTAGCATATCTTTTCACTCCCTCCTTAGCAAACCTAGAATTTGCTGACACTCCCTCTGATGCACTCTTATTCATTAATTTCCATGAATTTAAAACTAGTGCTCCCTTGTTTTTCCTTGACACTCCATAACTCTTCCTGGCATGCATTGGCACACCTTAGCACCTATCACGTATTGGCATGTTTCCCTGACCTCTAGAATGCCTTAGCACTACATATCATACCTTATCATTCCCTCCTTAGCACACCCTGAAATCACTGACACTTCCTGTTGCAAACTCTTAATCATTCATTTGCATGCATTATTTTCACCTAGTGCTCCCTTGTGTTTCCCTAATGCTCCCAAACACTTCCTAGCGCTATTTGGCACACCTTGGCACCTAGCACATATTTGCTGCATGTCTCTCTGGCACACTAAAATGACTTAGCATTGGTTAGCATACCATGTCACTCCCCTCTTACCACACCTCGAACTCATTGACACTCCCTGTCATACACTCTTATTCATTCATTTCCATGCATTTTGACCTACTTCTCCCTTGCATTTTCCTAGCACTCGCTAACACTCAGTACACATTGGCACACCTAACTGCAATGATTTTCACTAACAGTCAATCCAAAAACCCTTCCAGAGTCTAGCTAGTTACTTTTTCTTCATTAAGATATTAGGGCTAATTTTATTGTATAGTGTTTAGTGTGAAAATATTACTAGGTGTTTTTATCATATTAGTTGGAAGGTGGCTAAGCTATAAGCATGACAGTAAGGTTCTTGAATCTTGGATTGTAAAAGTAACCAACAAATATATGACTATAAGATCTTTGGGAAATCATCGTTCTCTAAAGAGATTCATTGTAGTAATTTTCCCATTGTGCTATACCCGAGAACTCAATTGTTAATTATATGCAGAGAACTGATAGTTTGATGTTGTAAATGTCAAATGTATAGTTCAACAACATGATGGAGGCTTACCTTTGACATCAGAATTTATTTTGTTATGTGCAAACCCCATGATGTCCAAGTGTCACACCCTCCTTGCAGCAACACCCTTTGAGTAGTTACCCAATGACTTCCCTACCTTTGATTGCCCTCTCCTCATCTTGTTCACTCTCAACTCCTCCCTTACTCTCCTCTCACTGTGCTCCTTTCCTTCCAATTCTCCCTATCCCAATTTTTTTCTTTCTACTTCTCACTCCATCCTTCTTGTTAGTTAAGCCTTAACTAACTAGATTTTCCCTTTCTTGCCATTTGGCCTCCCATTTCCTCCCCATCTCTCATTTTCCCTCTTCCTAGGCCTGTTATAGAATCGACAAGGTGTGAGGGAGGAGAAAAATCCATTCATGTTCTAATATGTTGCAAAATAGCTCCTCACTCTCATTGGATGCATCAGGGATTGTAAATATTATGCATGTGAGTGTCTGTGAGTCTCTTCTTAGGTCTTAGGTTGAATTATTTTTTCTCTTTGAACTATATGAGTCGAGATATATTCTGTTTAACCTCCCCATTAATAGAGTTCCTTATACTTGTATCATGCCCCTAGTATCAAGACAGATATATATATATATATATATATAGGTTATTATGGTATATGTTGAACTTTGGTTATTACCCTCACCTTGGAATCATTGAGGATCCATCTAACTCCCCCTAGCTAATACAAGGTTCATTGAGTTAGAAAAATGTGCCATCGATAATTATAAGTGGTTACCTTAAGGAAGGACCATTGGTTGAAGCCTCATCAATGGAGATCAGGTTGATGGTTAGGGTTTTGATTCAGTTAGACACTATTAACTATTATATTTGTGGGCATAGAGTAATTATGATCTTCCCCATGTGCACAAGAATAACTGAGAAGTGTTTCCCATAATCCTACAAGTGGAACTTCAAAATGTACATCAGGGTAACCACAAAATATTTATCATATTTATACAATGCAAGGTGATAGGAAAATATTTACATTATATACATGAATGTGCTAAGATCAGGACCATTAGCATCATATCTACATATTGACCACAAGATGAGGGTCATTACAACACCTTGAAAATAGCCATAAGGCCTTCCTCTTTTGCAGCTCCTTGAGCACAAGCGTTTAATTGGAAAACACATAGTTCCTTTAAATATTTGTAGGTCAAGGCAGCCAATTCAAGTCATTGAACTTAAAAATAATCAAATATTTGCAATTTGTTACAATAATAATTCCATTATGCACACTCCTCATCTTATAGTTGGGTAGAGAGGGAGAATACTTGATTGATGCCAACCTTGTAAATGAACAACTTTGCCTACTCATTGGTTGGACTCTACACCACTAGTTGACACCACTAACGCACACCAAAAGTCCAAGATACCCATAATATGTGCTCTACACCTAAGGGCTTAAACTACACCTCCATAAAATGTACCTTCAACTTTAGATGTCCCAAAACAGTAATATCCCAACCCTAGCCTAATTGTTAGATTTTTGTAATTTTTTCCTGAACTAACATTTGTTTCTAACTATTTAATCCACTTACCATATACTCTCCCTTGTTTTCACCCACCTAGTATACAAGAACACTTATGTTGTTAATACAACCAAGTTAAGAGGGCATGTTTCTTTCTTACACTTAAATGTTTTCAATACAACCAAGTTAAGAGCATGCGTTTCCTTTTCAAATTCCAAAAGTATAATATGTCTATCTCGATAGACTAACAACAAAATCATTGCATACAAAAGGTAAGATTAAAACTAAATTAAAATTAGATTATTGTGATAAGTACACCAAATATGGAAAAAATGTTTTCAAACACAACCATAAAAAAAGTGTTAGTTTATCAAGTACAACTACAAACATATTAAGTGAGCTTAGATCCATCTTAACCCAGATCTATTAAGCACCAAGAGGGATCCAATCTCTCGATGTGAAAACCTCCTTTTTGGCGCGTGATAGATCTAGGTTAAGATGGATCTTGGTTGGTTATATAATAATATATAATAATATAATATATATATATATATCTATATATAATATATATATATATATATATATATATTTTATCTATTTGTCTCTTTCTTATTCCCTCTCTCTATCTCAATCCCAAAACATACACACTCTCTCTCCCTCCCTCTTCCCCTCTACCTCTCACTCTTCCCTATATCTCTCCTCTCTCCATCGTTCCCTTGTCACTCCCTCTTTCTCTCTACCTTTCTCCCTCTATGTCTTTCTTCTTCCTTCCCTCTCTCCCCCCCTCCAACTTCATCTCTCTCTCCTCTCTCTTCATCCTCTCTCTCCCTTTCTCTCTCACCTCCCTCTGTCCCCCACTATCACTCTCTCTCTCTCTTTCCCTTCTCTCCCTAGCTTTATCCCTACCTATTCTCTCTATTCCCTCCTCTCTTCTCTCCCTTTCTCTCCATCCATCTATCCCTTGTCATGCCCTCTCTCTCTTCACCTCTATATCCCTATGCCCTAGCTCTTTCCTCCCTCTCTCCCCCCTCCAACTCCATATCTCTCTCTCCCCCTCTCTTCTTCTCTCTCTCCCCTTCCAACTCCATATCACCCCCTTTCTTCTCTCTATCACCTCTCTTTCATCCTACCTCCTTCTCTCCGTCTCCCCACATCACTTCCTCTCTCTCTCTCCACCCTCCATCTTTGTCACTATCTCCCTCCCCCTCTCTTCCCTTCACTTTGCTTGCTATCATCACTTGGATCCTTAGTTAAGATAGATCTATGTTGGTTCTTACTAATATTTGTATTATATAAATTTCATATCTTTAAATACAAAAATATTCTCGTTTTTAATTTTATTAAAATCTTAATTTAATTTATATGGGAATAATTTTAGTAGTCGTGATGATAGAGGGTTTATATATATCTCAAAGCTAGTTATAACCCTTTTCCTATTAGCTTCAAATAAGAAATGTTATAAAATTAAATTAAATTAAAATATTTTTATTGTGAAATAAGTTATGGTTTTGGGCATGTCATATTTATAGCCATGGTATTGGCCCATGGTATTGTAACAAAGCCTATTTACAAGTTAATAATATCCATGGTAAAGTGGGGATGAATATCAATTGTTATGAATCTTGTCATATTGTTATAAAATATTTAGATTGTGAAATAAGATATGATTTTTTGGCACGTGGTATTGATAAGCCATGGTATTAGCCCATGCTATTCTAACAAAGCCTATTGACAAGTTCATAATATCAATGACAAAGTGGGGGTGAATATCCATGATTAAGAATCATGTCACATTCTTATAAAATATTTTGATTTCGAAATAGGTTTTGGTTTTCGGGCGTGTGATATTGATAAGCCATGGTATTGGCCCATGGTATTGTAAGAAAGTCTATTTCCAAGTCAATAATATCCATGGTAAAGTGAGAATGAATATCCATGGTTAAGAATAGGGTTCTTTTTTGGGATAAGTTTCTTTTTTATTAGAATAGGGTTCTTTTTTGGGATAAGCTTCTTTCATCTGAGATAATGGAGCTGGTATCTCTCATCATTGTAGGAGACTTAAATTGTACTGTTGGTTTGGACGAAATCAAGGGTCGATCCAAGAGAATAGACCCATTGGCGGGATTGATCCGTAACACGATTATGGACCACAATTTTGTTGATATATGCCCAAAAAGGATGGTTCCTACATGGGATAATGGAAGACTGGGGTTGGCGTATCTTGTAAAGCAGCTAGATCGGTTCCTATTACAAGAGTAGGTGGTGGAGCATCTTGGAGAAGTGCATGCAGGGGTTATCAATAATTTTCTATCTGATCACCAGCCCATTACTTTACAATGGAGGAAGGTAGAGTTTAGGTATGGGTTTCCTTTTAAATTCAAGTACATTTGGTTGGAAGATTCGCATTTCGACACACTGGTGCATTCTGTATGGAATTGTGATAGAGGCTGAGGGACAATTCCCATGGTTCACATCTTAGATAAGCTTGAAATCCTTTATGGGGAGGTAAAAGCATGGAAAAAATAGAAGACTGTGTAATTGCATAAGGAATTACATGATACACAAGATGAATTGTATGCTCTCTGTCTCCAAATGATTTCTCATTGTTTTCTTGATTCTTCCCGAAAACATATTTATGAATTAGAACTCAAAAAGAACTAGATTCTATCTATAAAAGAAGCCTCCTGGTGCCTAAATAGCAGGGCTTTATGGATTAGAGAAGGGGACCAAAACACTAAATTTTTTTATCATTTTGCAAACCACAGGTGCAAAATAAATTCTATCTAGGAGATTATTGATGCCGACGGACAATTTTTTCAGTCGCAGGGGGATATTTGTAAAGTTATTGTCTCGCATTTTGAGAAGGCCTATGGCTATAATGAGGGGATAGAAGTGGAGGATCTATTATGGGTGTAGATCTTTATCCCACAATGTTTGATTCTGATACAAATTTTGAATTGTTTAAAGTGGTCTCTAAAGATGAGCTCCTTGAGGTTTTAAAATCCATTATGGGTGACAAGAGTCCGGGACCGGAAGGGTGGATGATGGAACTATTTACTCATTTATTTGATCTATTTAAAAGTGATCTCCTGGACATGGTAGAGGAGTCAAGGCTCACGAGGGACATCCACCAGAATATAAATTCCACTTATATTTCTCTCATCCCAAAGCGGCACCCATCTGCTAGTTTCTCGGATTACAGGCCCATACCACTTTGTAATATTATCTACAAAGTCATATCAAAAACTATTGCAAGCCATATGAGGAGAACGTTGTCCCACTACATTTCACTAGAACAATATGGATTTCTTTAGGAAAAAGAAATTCATGATGTTATTACTATTGCCCGAGAATGTATTCATACGATTCACACAAACCATCTAAATGCCATTATGAAGTTGGATTTACAGAAGGATTATGACTGTCTTGAGTAGGGATACCTCATAATAGTTCTACATAAGAATTTTTTACACCCTAGTTGCGTGGCTTGGATAATGTCATGCGTTACAAATGTAAATTATGTGCTGATCATCAATGGATATCCTACACATTTCTTCACGGTCGGTCGAGGGCTTCCCCAAGGTTACTCACTTTCCCCATTCTTATATATCTTGGTGATGGATGGGTTGAGTCAGCATATCAATAAAGCAGTGGTGGATGGTTAGTTCCAGGCTTTTCACATGGGAAATGACATCAAAATTTCACATGGTGTCTTCATCAATGATGTGTTTATCATTGGTATGTTAAATCGATTTGCATGGCTGACTCTTTTTCATGTTTTTACTAAATTTTCTAACGCCACTAGTTTACATATGAATCTACAAAAGTCAATTTGTTATCGCGACATGTGTGATATGGAGGCCATTTCTTATATAAAAAACCTATTTGGAATAAAGGTAGAGCTAATGATGAGTGGTACGAAGTATCTTGGTTATCATATCAATCCATGTAGCTACAAGATTGTCGATTGGCAGTGGCTTGTGGACCGTTTCTACAAAAGGATTTTTGGATAGGAATTTAGATGCCTATCTCTGGAAGGTCACATTATCTCGACTCAAGTTGTTCTCATGTAGTTGGGGGTATACTCGGCTCATTTATTTCATATCCCCCACTCTATTATTAATAATCTAAAAAGAATCATTCCAAATTTCATCTGGGCGGGGAGCAGTGGACAAAATAAATTTCATTTGGTTACGATGTCCCACATTACATTTCCAAAGAATATGGGGGGTTGGGGGATTATGAATCTTCAACAATTCAGATGGCCTTTGTTGATCAAATCATTATGGAAGGGATTATTTGGGGTTGGTACTTGCGTTAAGGAGATTAGATACAAATACCTAAAGGAGCATGACTTTATGTTTTGGTACCATAAAGGAAATATAGGTATCTTGACAGACTTGGCAATCTAGCTTAGCTTCCAAAAGATATACAAACGTTTTTTACAATATCTCGCCTGGTCTATGGGTACAATCCTCATTTGAGTTGATCATATTCTAGATGTTGGAATGGAATGCAACATATGAGAGGCATTCATTCATTTTTTAAATGGATGTGGTATATACTTCTCAAGTCAAGTATTATCCACTTGGAAGGGTCCTTGTCCTGTTTGGAAGAGTGCACAAGAGTTGGGACTCGATGGGAAATCAGAGCTGGAGTGGAACCAAATTAGTGTCAGCATGAAACTTCTTGGAATATGTCATGAGAGGAATCATGATAAAATTGTATGGACGGGGAAGATGAAGCTGGGGAATATCATGGTTGCTGATATTTATAACACCCTCTATGGTAGGGAGACTCAGCATGGGGATAATCCTCTATTTTATGCTTTTTGGAAGACTAAAATTCCAATCAAAATCATGTTGTTTTTTGGGTTGGTTTACCGAAACAAAAATCTCACTTGGGAAAATCTGCAAAAGAGACAGTGGCATGGCCCCAGTATCTGTACAATTTGCAAAATGGTAGTCAAAAAAACAATCATATGTTTCTCAATTGTCTCTTCACGGTCCAGGTATGGGAAAAACTAGTATTTCAATTTGGTTTTCCTTATAATCAATTTGTCAACATTTTGGATTGTATGGAATGGTGGAGTACACAGAAGCTATCATGGAGGATGATCCCAACGATTCTATTTTAGGTAATACGGAAATGGCGGAACAAGTACATTTTTGAAAATTCCATTGATAATTTCATGTTGGTTTATGATCGCACTGTATCATGTCAATCTATGATTTCTTTACTTGATACTAATAATAAAAAAGCACAACATAGACATCCTTATACACAGATGGAGGATCCCATAGTTCTCTTCGATGGAACAACATGCAGCTTCTAGATAGCCATATCCAAAGAACTGGAATACAAGATTCAGTGGAATGCGGGGGAGCAGCACAGATAACAGGGCTGAAGTAATGGCCCTATGCGGTCTTTTATGGTTCACAAACTTCCTCAATATCCCTGATATGCACATTTTTGGGGATTCCAAGATTATTATTTATCATGTCAGTGGATGTGTAAAAATAAACCAACAACTCCTCCTTAGATGGCTATGGAAAATCGACAATCTATGGACTCAATTTAGTAATTCAACAATCATGCACATCCATAGAGAATATAACCAACTAGAAGATGAACTTTCAAAGAGGGGTATTCAGGAAAACCTAGGTGATATGCACATTGAAATAAATTTAGGAGACAATATTCTGGATGTTGGGGAATTTCCATTTCTTGGCTAATTTTTGTGTTTCCTTTTTTTGTATAATTATGTGTATCTTTTTTTTTTTTGAATCTATTGACCTCATAATCCCAATGTATGAGATTAGATGTAAATGATAGGGGAGGTAATATGTTACACTATGCATATCATAATTGTCCCTTCGCTAGTTGACTTACAACTTTTCATCCATTTCTCTATTTTTGAACCTTACTCCATATTGGCCATAAGTGTTCATATGATGTATATAGTGCTATCTGGTTTTTCTTTGATTGAGAAGCATGCTTGCTTTCCTATATGGATTTATGTTGATAGTGGATATGGATCGGTGATGGCTATAACTGTATTTTGATCCTATATTGGAATACATTATGCTTTTTTCGTACTGAAAAAATGTGAATTATCAACATTATATTAAAGAAAAAAGGAATTAAATACATTTTTGTATTAATTTATAAAACATTTACGAGTATTCTCATATATATAATTTGTTTTAAAAATAAGAATGTCTTAAAATTGAATTTATTTATTTAATCATTATAGATTTTTCTTAACTCTATAGGTGTTGAGAGGTGTGTGTAGAAATTTGTAAAATTTTTCTACAAATTAGTCAGCTCTGATACCATGTAGAATTTTTCTACAAATCAGCTAGCTCTGATACCATGTAGAAATTCCCACCTGTAGATCACCTGGTAATGTAATGCACTAAAGAAAAACACTTGATCTACTTCTACAAACAATTTAGTGGAAGCTGAATCAACCATGAGCAACATCAATAAGAACACATATAACTGATAAGAAGGAATCAATCACACATAACATAGAAGAATTGACCTTGGGAAAACACCTGCCTAAAACCCCATCTTCTTATTATCATACAAGTGGAAATATAGTCTAGATTACACAAAGCCTTAGCTCGGAAGCTATCCAGCTCTCAGTACAATCCCTCTGCTACTCATAGGCAACCAAAGTCTTCTCATAAACCTTCTCCTCTGCCCTCCAATCCTCCTATTTCCTTGTGCAGTTTCCTTGCTGTCTAGTGCTGCCACATGTGTGAATCGGTCTCTTCACACACTCACTAACCTCTGATCTAACTGCAAAATCTTGAAGGATATAAATCCTCATCATGGATGAGATTCCTTTATAGGAAAAATATTCATCCAACTAATAGTACATTGTCCCTTCTCTGATCTCAACTGGGTCTCTGTTTGAACTAACATGCATTAATTATCCATGAGGGAATACTTAGTTATCTGAAAATAATAGTTGTCACATGCATGCAATCATCAAAAAACTATATCTCATTAATTTAACAACTTGTTAAATTAATCTAAGTAGACTTGACTAAGTTAAACTAGGTCAACTGATCCTCTCAATGTAGAACTCATCATTAATTCCTCAATCACTGGAGCAAATCAAGGACACATTCCCTAATTAGTGGAGAAATTATTGCATGTTCTCACAAAGACTTCATGTTTGATTTTCCTTAACTAATTAACTCAAACTGAATTAATTAATTAACTTTCAAACTGCTCTTAATATCAAATTCAAATTTTACTTTCTATAGATAGACCAAGGACTGCTATAAATAGGAAGGGACACAAAAATGCTATTTTCAGAAGATGCTATTTTTAGAAATTTCACCTCTCACCCAAGGTGGCCAAAATGCTCATTGACCAAAATGTTATTTTTAGAAGTGCTACTTTTAGCAATTCTATTTTTAGCACTTTCTAAATTTAGCAATTCTTGTTGCACACTTTTCAACACTCCCTCTCGACAAGAAAGGCTTCCTCTTGAACTCGATCATGTAACTCTGGAATGTTCTGCATGCAACACATCTATCAAGTGCGGTTTCTCCAGTAACGCTCAGAAAACAAAAACTCCCGACTGACCACTTTATTGGGCTAGAAACATACTCTGATGTTGAAGCTCTACCTGTTGCTGACAAGTGCTCCGTCTCTAACCTCTGCGCTAGTGCAACATCTCCATGCATCTCGCATCGTTTCACCCTTCTCTTTGCTACCTTGCATTGTGCAACACATTTGCGCCTCTCGCATTGCTGCAGCCTGCATGCTCTGTGTTGTCTTGGGATTCCCTGCACTGTAGGTCTCTCTACCACTCCATCTACATTTGTCTCTACCCAATCAATCAGTTCCTGCTACTCCACATCGGGGCTCCTGTAGCAAGGTCTCATCCAAGAGGTTGGGTACCTCAAGGATCTTGCCACTCCTCCTTGGGACGATCACTCTACATCACCCCACCTCCTACCTAGAGGTATGGCTGCATGCGATCCCTCTGCCCACCTGGCTCAAAGTTTCCCCCCTACTGGAGGTCTCTGTATGAGTAGATGTCTCTACTCGATCTCCTCTAAGCTTCCCCTATTGTGGCTGCCCCACAACGTCTTGAAGCTTCTACACCAATCGTGGCATCTCCATAACTATCTGAGACTTCTTCTGGCTCTGCATGTTGAGAGGTAATTTACTCTCCATCTCAACCATCAAGTATTTAACCTTTGCCTTGCTCCTCAAGGCTTTGCATGCATCGTGTATCTCAAGTACATAAAGGTTCTTGGCTAGCACACCAATCTATTTCCACTTTCCTGCCATCACAAGATTTTCTAGAAAAGGGTCTGATTTTAAATCAGTGATATCTCCCTAATCTGAACTCTGATTTAGCCGATTTTTTTTTTGGGTATTTTTCCACAAGGAATCAAAATCTGCTTTTATTTATGAAAATTTTGTATAGAAATTTTCAGAACTTCTTTACAAACTCTCTTCCCAAAACTCAAAACTTTGAAATCTCCTCTCAGTATACTATTGTTCCTTGATAACCTATGCTCAGATACCATGTAGAATTTTGTAGAATTTTTGTACAAATCAGTCAGCTCTGATACCATGTAGAATTTTTCTACAAATCAGCTAGCTTTGATACCATGTAGAAATTCCCACCTGTAGATCACCTAGTAATGCAATGTACTAAAACAAAACACTTGACCTACTTCTACTGACAATTTAGCAGAAGCTTAATCAACCGTGAGCAACATCAATAAGAACACATATAACTGATAAGAAGGAATCAATTACACATATCACAAAAGAATTTATCCACGGAAAGCACCTGCCTAAAACCCCATATCTGTATTATCATACAAGTGGAAATATAGTCCAGATTACACAAAGCCTTAGCTTGGAAGCTATCCAGCTCTTAGTACAATCCCTCTGCTACTCATAAACAGTCGAAGGCTTCTTACAAACCTTCTCCTCTACCCTCCAGGCCTCCTATTTCCTTGTGCAGTTTCCTTGGGGTCTAATGCTACCACATGTGTGAATTGGCCTCTTCACACACTTACTAACCTTAGATCTAGCTGCACAAACCTGAAGGAGATAAATCCTCATCATGGATGAGCTTCCTTTATAGGAAAAATATTCATCCAACTGATAGTACACTGTCCCTTTTCTGATCTCAACTGGGTCTCTATCTAAACTGGCATGCATCAATAATCCATGAGGGAATACTCGGTTATCTAAAAATAATAGCTGTCACATGCATGCAAGCATCAATAAACTATATCTCATTAACTTAACAACTTGTTAAATTAATCTAATATGACTTGACTAAGTTAAACTAAGTCAACTGATCCTCTCAATATAGAACTCATCCTTAATTCCTCAATCAGTGGAGCAAATCAAGGACACATTCCCCAATCAGTGGAGAAATTATTGCATGTTCTCACAAAGACTTCAAGTTTGATTTTCCTTAACTAATTAACTCATGGAGAATTAACTAATTAATATTCAAACTACTGGTAAGACCAAATTCGAATTTTACTTCCTATTTTAGACCAGGGACTATCTAAAAATAGGAATCCAACTTGAAATGCTAAAAATAGAACTTCTATTTTTAGCACTTCCATTTTTCATTCCCTGTTGCCCAATCTAGCACTGATGCCCAAACTGATATTTTTGGCACTTCTATTTTTAGCAATTTTTTTGGCTAATTTTCAATAGGAAAAACCAAAATTGTCGGGAATAGCCAAAACTGCTAGAACTGTCGGGAACTATTGGGACTGTCGAAATTGCCGAGAACAACCGAAACTGCCAGGAACAGTTGGAACTGCCAAAACTGCCGGGAACTGCCGAAATAGCCGGAGCATCTATCTCCGAAGGAGAGCAGCATGCAAGGGACAACTAACTAACATTGGGACAGTTGTATGGTACTTTGTAGCAAATACACCAAGCATGCTATGTTACAACTAGTATGTAAGGGACAACTAGCATGCAACAACAAGCATGCTATGGACAACAAGCAAGAAAGTTGTAGCCAACACATAGATCAGGATGGCAACATGGTGCAGTAATGGCACATAATGCAGTACAGTGATGGGTACAATCATGATTAATGAAGCGTGATGAGATGCAACATATTGATGATGGGTGTAGCATGGTGAGGTGTAGCATGATGACAAAATGCAGCACAACGATAGGTGAAGGAGTCACCTTGGAGAATTAGTTGAAGCAGCATGTCTTTAACTGATCTCATGTATCATCTTCTTAGAGATAATCTATGCTCTTATCTAGATAAGTCAAAGGGTTGACTTCTGTTGTAAACATACTATCTCTCTCTCTCTCTCTCTTTGCTGAACTATTGAAGAACATATAAGAAGAATTGATCAAGGGTTTCCCCACATTG
>APFE030448747.1:45802-63289 GCA_000404065.3 Pinus taeda | reverse complement strand
ACATTATTCCTTATTAAAAATGAAATAATTTACACATCTCTATTATTTTTTTTATCGATAAAAAATGACGCTATTATCTTCTAAAAAATTTACATCTGATTGGCCGTGACTGCTCTACTCTCTCAACCTCACTGAGACTAAATTTGTTCAC
The DNA here is from genome assembly GCA_000404065.3 of Pinus taeda. NCBI lineage: Eukaryota > Viridiplantae > Streptophyta > Pinopsida > Pinales > Pinaceae > Pinus > Pinus taeda. Next base: position 63,138 of record APFE030448747.1, on the reverse strand, counting down.
CAAGGGAGTGATGTATAGCCAAAAAACAAATTTCCATACAGTATATCCGAAACGCCCACCATAAACATAGATACACCATAAAACATCAAGAACGAAAACAAAACCAATAGACATGAGAAATATCTGGAGGGTGTTGGTTCTTGCCCAAACTCTGGTGGGCCCAGGAGAAGAATGTCATTGTGGGCATCATGCTACAAGTGGCCAATCTTGCCATATAGTTTAGGTCCAACTGCTCAAGGGTCTTGCCCAAACTCTCATGGGCCTAGGAGAAGAATGTCATTATGGGCATCATGCTACAAGTGGCCAATCGTGACATCTAGTAGGTCCAATTTCTCCATCTTGAGTCATTCTCTATGTCTAATAAAGTCCATCCTATCAACCATCACTCATTAGTTGTGTTGGATATCGGTCAAGAAGGCGATCAACTCATTACGATATTGGTGTCTCTCTACCATACACATCTCCATGGTAATTGAAAAAGAAAAGATAAGAAAATTTGTAATTTAAATAACTTTGTTTTCTTATAAAATTGATACCAAATTATGATATTTAATATTAACATTGAAATATTTTATTTATATTGGACACTACAATATTTTTTATTATATATATGTGTTAAATGGACAAAGTATAAATCACTCATCATTAATATAAACGACTCTATATTAAGAAGGCAATGAATTACATCTCTTTATCTAAAAATATTTTTTATTTATTTATTTTTCATTAATAATGGTACTAAGTTGGAATTTAAATATGGTGAATTCAATACTTTTAGTTATACTATTTTTGTTTTTTTAAGTATAAATATATTTTTGTTTTTAGATATAATTATTACTTATTACCATCTCATTTATTAATAAGAGATAATAATCTTTTATATTAAAAATAACTAGAATTATCATATATTTTCTTGTTAAATAATTTTTAATTTTTTTAAGAGATAAATAATATTATTTTTTTAAGAGATAAAAAAGTAGATTGTTATTTATTCAATTTTAAGAGAAGAAAATGATGATCTCTTGGCACGTTAGCCACAATGTAAATATGGCGTAGCAATAATATGTCATCTCGAAGGACTATTTATGATAGTAGCACACAATCTCACCATTTGGTTTATTTCTTATTGGGAATTAGTCGCAGTGTAATTTGGAATAGCAAAAATAGGTTGACTCGGACGATTATTTAACATAGTAGTAAAATTAACTTGAAATGGTTTCCCCAACTAACGAAAGGAAAATATTCCAAGGAATGAAAAAGAATGGCCTTTTACACTAGATCAAGAATTGAAACATATCCTGAACATTGCACAACAAATTGAAACATATCCACTAAGTGTTCCAATTATCGAGAAAAAGGAAGTCATTCATAGCTATGCCATTAAATAAGTGAAGACACTAGCAAGCACGCTATACAATGGATAATTAGAAAGATGAGGAGATCATGTTCAAGTACGCTACGGCAAAAGATTAACGGATTAAGATCCGTACGGACTTTTTTTTATGATAAACGAAAGAATTAGTTGAATTTTTTATCATAAAAAAAAAATTAGTTGAATTTCTGGTGATATAGTCTTGAGCGTTCATGGTGTTTTAGCTCAGTGGAGAGAGAGTAAGTTAAGAGGTGATGCAATCATTTTTGTTTCCATGAATTCCAAGTAATTGTTTCCTAGAATTTTAAGTAATTGCTCATTTAGAAAATAGGTTTTCTTTAGTTTAAGTGGAGTCGAATTAAAATTTAAAAATCCTCAACAACAAAATTACCATGTTAAAGAGAACTTGTTAAAACAAGTTAAAGAAACTACTAAAAACATGAAGGAAATTGTTATGTTAATTGATGTATATGACAAAATTATTGAGCATGTTCATGAAATACTATCTTTTAAACCACCTATTAGTGTGTATGCTTTATATTTGAAAGAATAGTGGAATAAATTACTTTAGATGGAATATTATGTATCAGAGAAAACGAAAGTTCTACAAGATCGTTGAAAACTATATGAATTTTACTTGGACATTACTTTAAAAGTAAAAAATTCATTTTGTGAAATTTACCTAAGCATTTATTTGCTCCAACAAAGAGTAATATGCTCACTGTACCTGTATGTTAGGGATGTGCAACTCAAATGATTCATCTCTTGGTTGTAGAGTGAAACAATCAGGATCAAGGCTACGAAATGATATCAGTATGAGCAGATGAAAATAGAATCATAGATAAGAGGAAAAGGGCATATACTAGCCAGGGCTTGAAAAACTCATATCTAGTCGAGAATAGATCTTGTTTCTTACCTAGTGCTTGAGGAAAAATGTTGTGATATATTGCAATAGACTCATCAACATGTTTAGAAATGAAGTACTGAAGGGTGGAAGGATGATGTGGAAAATGCTAAGAAAAGAGATGCAACAAGGAGATCCATGTTCACTATCGGTGCTTCGGATATATATCTACATATTTTGTTTAAGCCCTATAAAATCCCCATGTCAACCCTAAAACCCCTTATTAAACCCTAGATATTAGGTTGTTACATTTTTATTGTTATAGTATTGTGTGTGCATTAATGTATCATTATATCCTCTGTCTCCTTAATATACCAAGGAGCCATGGTCTTAGAATCATCACATATTTTCTTATACACTGTATTCATTATAAAATGAGTTTTCTCCATTGAAGTGGAATATAATATTCATATAATATTCATTTCATATAATTTCATATGTCCAATTAACTATTATGAATTTTCAAAGAAAAAGAAATGAAACAATTTTTTTAATTTTATTCTTGATTTATCCCCTTATAGGTTTAATAAATTTCAAATGTAAATAGATGTTGGATGAAAAATCAAATTCCAAATCCAATGAGTATCCACTTTGCATAATTATAAGTAGACCGACATCAAAAAAAATATAAATACATGAGAAAAAGAAGGTTAAATACACTTTTTTCATGTATTTTGAATTGTTGTAGGTTATTTGTTAGACTTTATGGAGGGTTTTCTGGCATCTTTTCTACTCAAAATTATGTAGAAGTGAAGAAGGATTTGTTGCAATAACAAGCTTGAGTTGTGAACTCTCCACAATATGAGTTCTTTGGGGAATTTTTTGGGTGTTGAATTCATATAGGGAGTCGAAAAACCCACTTTAAAAAACAAGAACGAAGATTTGACAAAAATAAGTTTCACGAGATTCTTGACAAAATCTATAGAAAGTTTAATAGTTAGGTAATTCCTTTTCAATTTATTTTGATGTGGGTGTACTCATAAATATGTAGAGTGGGTACTTGTTGGATGTGGAATTGAATTACACGTCTAATAGGTGTCTACAGTTGACATTTGAGTAAACCTATTAAGGAGATAAGCTAAAAATACAATTAAAATAAAACAAATTTTTCTTTTCCCTCCAAATCATTTTCCCTTAGCGTTAACATGATCATATTTAATCCTATTTGTTCTTTTAATTTAATTTTGTAAGCACATTTTTTATGACCATTTCCTACCCTAAAATTCCCCTAATTTATGACATATAACCTATTTTTTTCTTACTTAAAACAAGTCATTGTGGAATATTTACTATAAAGTTTCTTAGAGGATGATTCAAACTATAAAATTTTGAATTTATTGATGAAAGGTCTTTATGTACATTCAGTTAAAATTTCAAAATTTAGTTCACTATATTTCTTGATATGCACCTTATATAAGTTAGGACTAGTGAATGGTCATGAAATAATTTTTAAAAGAGCGATATTGGCATCTTTGCTATAATTTTTTCTAGGAAATGTCAACCTATGCATTGTGAGCATAATAAGGAAGGATATTGATGATATCTAATGAAAACAATATATTTAGTTCTGTGATACATTCAAATACATAACTATGTATGTCAAGGTTTGCAAATTGTCCTAAAACCAATTTTTAACAACACTGGAACCTTCACTATAATTTTTTTGTGACACTTTCAACTGTGAATTTTTCAAAGATCTGAAGACAGAAAAATTAGGAATAAATTCAGAGTTAAATTCAAAACATTGGAGACATGAAACACTATACAAGTTCAGTCTTGAGAAGAAGTAAACAATCAACAAGTTTTGGGAAAGTCACCATAAATTTCACTTGACACATCCAAATTTGGTCATATTAGTGGAACTCTAGAAAATACATACCAGAGTACTACAAGTTAAAATTTCAGATTAATAATGATTCAAATTACAAAGTTATATCAAGAAAAGGGTCACTCATCTAGATAGTATTTATATTAAGGTTTTGAAATTATGTGGCATATAAGTGAATTTACTATTGGTTGGAAGATCTATTTTTGACAATTCAAATTTTGTGATAAAGAGGAAAAATACAAGCATTATTTATTTTCTCACATCACTCCTCCTAAGGGTGCTTCAGTGTATGTTACACCAACTAAACCTGCAGTGGTCTCTACCTTAACTCAAGAATAAAGAGAAGAAATTACTCACTAGGATGACGAGGTGTGATAGAAATTGGGGAAAAATGGATGAAATGAAAAATAATATGAATGTAAACTATTGGGAATCAAGAATTATTGAGAGGGGTGGGAGGTGAATCAGTGATTCTAACTTTGTATTATTTAAAATATTATCAAACAATAACACAATAAAAGAAATTCACAATTGCACACAATGATTTTAACGTGGAAACCCTTTTGCAAGAAAAACCACCAAAACTTTCTTTTATTATGATGTAAGTTCAAAGCGCTCACTCTATTTACATTAATTCTTTTGTGAGAATCCACTCACTGGAATCTCCAAGCCCCTAATATTGTAACACTAGAAAATATGCTACCCATATTTACGGTGGAGGTTAAGTAAAATTTATATTTTATTATTGAAGTGGCGGTAAGGTGGTGATGGTATGGTAGTGCCTTGGACATGTATTTCTCTTCCCATCATTTCCGTCTTTGTAGCAGCATTACCTTGTTTTTAATAACTGCTACTCACTTTGGGTATATTTATAATAAAACCTTTATATAATTATAATAATGATGGTAGAAGATACTATTTATAATTATATTTATCTTATAATTCAATTAATAATTGTCAATTTTAAATTACAGTTGACTGTGATTTATTTTAATTGTAAATATTTAAACGTTATGGATTGGTGGTTGAGGCACATGTATGACTAATGATTTTATTATATTTATCATTAATTTTAGTTAGTTATTTCCTAAATTACAAAAGTGTGATTCAAGTTATTCAAGTATTTATTCGCTCGTCAGCAAGATCGAGAGACAATACACTTCCATTATTGATTAGCTATTACATTAAGTTTCTTAGTCATGCAAATTTTTGGAGAGGTCACATAAACGTAGGGGTTTTACAAACCAGCAGAAGTGTGGTGGGCCCATAACCCACAAGTTTGAGGATTGAAACCTGGCTCTCATACCACTTTTCAACGTTTACCACCGATGGCCCAAACTAAGGTATAAGGAGGGAGCTACTATAATGCCTCAATCTCCAATATCCAACTATGGAAATGGGGTCTCAAAAGTTGACAATGCAAACTCAAAATTACAGCTATAAACATATTAGATGAACATAAATTCATGACATTACAAATTTCTCTTGGATAACATGAGATCACTTTTCAACTACGCCTACTAAATTGATCCTAATCACACTTGCAAAAACTTGATTTTCATATCTCTTACATTTTATAAATAACTTTGCAAGTAATCATTTCTTCAAATATTTTGTACACAAAAATTAAGTAGCATTTCTCTTTCATACCTTTTTTCAAGCATTTGATAAGTGATTAAATAAGAAACATTGAACTTATTCCACTTGTAACATACTAATGGAAAAACATGCCACTTAATCATGCCACTTTTCCATTTCTTTGCATGCAACTTTCCAAATTCCTTGCATGCAACTTTTCAAATTATCTTCATGAAAATAGGCATCGATCATGTACAACAACAAAATCACATGATAATACTATCACATCCACACAACAACATTTTCTTCAAAAATTACCATACTATTACCTTTTCTTCAAACAATTACTATACTATTATATTTTCATTTAAGAATTTCTTCAAACACTTTTTAGTTAGACTAATATAGTGAATTCCTTGAATACAATTAAATAGATACCAACTACAACAATACGATTATAGAAAAATATTATCACCAACCACAATACAACTACTCACTAGGGCATTCCATCAAACATCGTGTATGTAATAAATCATTAAATCATTTCATCCTTTTTTCGAAAAACTTTGTATGCAAATTAATAATATAAATTCTACGCATACAATTAAACATATATTAGATACAAAAATACTATTGCATGAAAATACTATCCCCAATCACAACACAAGATTTTCATTGGGGAATTTCATTAAACAATTTGTGTGCAATGAATCATTTAACCATTTAAACATTTCATTAAAAACTTTGCATGCAAAGTAATATAACGAAGCATTCAGTGCATATATCCTAAATTGTAGCAGTACAAGTTATGGAAACTAAATCAGATGATCCATGGGATTTTTTGTTAGAGAATTATATATTATAGAGCAATGGAACACATAAAATATTGCAGAAACATAAACATAGAAAGCGTATAAAACAAGAGAGACATAGATATACGTGGTTCACCTAGTTTGGGCTACATCCACAAAGAAATAGCCAGTCGTTCTTTTTATATTATCCAACAAACTAAAGAGATACAACCTACAATAGATCCGTTGTAATTCCCTCTTTGCTCTCAATCTCCTCTCTCTTCCTCACTCAGAATACAGATATGCATAGACGCAATACAATTCCCTCATATATAGCGAGGGGTTGCCTTCTAGGGCAAAAAACCCTAAATTAAACATAAATTATATCGTCAGATGTCTTCCTAATGAATGACCCAGATTGACTACGAAATTACAACATTTTAGAAGTCAATTTTACATCTATTCTTAGCTTCGGGGGTGCCGCCCCCGATCCCCTGGCCAGGGGGCGCGGGCACCCCTGGACCCCCCCACCCTGCAACGAATATTTTATGGGCAGCGTTTCCGCGCCATTATAAACAGGGGTCCAATACAGTGATATGTTTGAATACAGAAGATAATCAGGCTCCACACCCAACAATCTCCCACTTGGAGACTAATTATAGCAACTCCATCGTTGTTTCATTTGCTAGGCAATGACTCTAGTTTAGACTTGTTTGTTTCTCATTTTCTTCATCATCCTTGAAGACCAATTGAAACAGAGCAGATTCTCAGTTTCTACCTAGTTACAACTTTTGTTAACATATCTGCAGGATTCTGGCTAGTGTGTATCTTTTCCAGCTTCAACTATCCATCTTCCAATGCTGACCATATGAAATGGTACTTGAGATGTATATGTTTAGTCTTGGAATGAAATGCAGAGTTCTTTGCAAGATGCATGGCACTCTGGCTGTCACTGTATAACTTTCCCAATCCTGCTTCTTGGCCAATTCATCCCGAAACCTTTGTAACCAAATCATTTCTTTACTAACCTCTGTAGCAGCAACATAATCTTCTTTTGTTGATGAGAGTGCAACAACACTTTGCAGTTTTGAGACCCAACTGATAGTTGTTCCACCTACAGTAAACACATACCTTGTTGTGCTCCTCCTGTTATCTCTATCACCTGCCATATCTGCATCAACATATCCATGTAGAGCAATGTTTGAACCACCAAATCATAATGCTTGATATGTGGTACCTATCAAATACATGAGAATCCACTTCACCGCCATCCAATGTTCTTTGTCTAGATTTTTCATGTACCTACTTACAACTCCCACTGCATGTGAAATATGAGGCCTTGTGAAAACCATTGCATACATTAAGCTTCCAACTGCTGATGCATATGGAACTTTAGACATATGAGCCATTTCTTCCTGAGTCTTGGGACACTCATCCTTAATTTGAAATGGCTAGCCAAAGGTATACTAACTAGTTTTGCACTCTGCATATTAAACCTTTTCAACACCTTTTCTATGTACTCACCTTGAGACAATTTTAATTTTCGATTCTTCCTATCTCTAGTTATTCTCATACCAAGGATTTGTTTTGCAGCACCCAAATCCTTCATTGCAAATGAGTTTGCCAATTTTCTTTTGAGCACATTTATTTCCTACATGTTAGAACCTCCAACAAGCACGTCATCTACATACAATAACAATATAATATAACTGCCATCATTTTTCCTTTTGAGATAAACACAATGATCAGAGTGACATCTAATATAACCTTGTTCAGACATAAACCTATCAAATTTTAGATATGACTGCCTTGGAGCCTGTTTTAAGCCATACAATCTCTTCTTTTAACCTACACACTAGTTTCTCTTTCCCTTTTACCTCATATCCTTGTGGTTGTTGCATATATATCTCTTCCTCCAAATCCACATGGAGAAAGGTTGTCTTTACATCTAATTGCTCAAGTTGCAAATCTTCAGCTGCTACTAGACTTAAAATAGTTGTAATTGAAGTCATTTTAACAACATGAGAAAACATCTCATCAAATTCTATACCCTTTTTCTGTGCAAACCCTTTCACCACAAGTCTAGCTCTATACCTTTTTCTACCTCCATCTTCTTCCTTCAACTTGTAAACCCATTTATTTTGCAATGTTTTTTTACCTACAGGCAACTCGACTAAGTCCCAGGTATGGTTATGTGCTAAAGAGTCCATCTCTTCTTTCATGACTTTCTCCCACTTCTTGCTGGTTTCTACCTATACCGCTTCTTCATAACATTTTGGTTCACCAGAATCAGTCAATAATACATAATATAATGAAGGAGAGTATCGTTTAGGGGGTCTACTTATCCTCGTAGATATTCTAACACTACTTTCAGGTGTTTGAGGTTCTTGTTGCTATTGTGGTTGTTGTTCTGATTGTTGATCATTATGATTTTCAGGCACCATCACTTTTTCTGTGATCTCGTCAAGCACTGTGTATTCTCTGTTTTCTTTTTCCTATTTCCTTTCCTGCAACTGTCACTTATAAAAAACCCTTTCATTGAATATGACATCTCTCCTCCTAATGATTTTTTGTTTTTCATAATCATAAAAGCGATAACCAAAATCATTAACACCATATCCAATAAAGGTACATTTCTTTGATTTTGCCTCAAGCTTTGTTCTATTTTCTTTATTAACGTGGAAAAAGGTTTCACAACCAAAAGTATTTAAAAAAGAGTAGTTTACGTTTTTATCAGTCTATTCCTCCTCTTGAATACCACCATCCAAAGAACTTGAAGGCCCTATGTTTATTAGATAAACAACAATATCTACAGCATCTGCCCAGAATTGTAAAGACAATCCTCCATGCAATCTCATGCACCTTGCATGCCCCATGATTGTCCTGTTCATCATTTCTTACACACCATTTTCTTGTGGTGTTTTTGGAACTGTCTTCCCTCTGCAAATTCCATTCTCTGAACAATACCTATCAAACTCTTTGCTGCAATATTCACCTCCATCACCTGATCTGAGACACTTCAATTTTTTTCCTGTCTCATTTTCAACTAAAGCTCTCTATTTCTTGAAAATATCAAAGACATCAGATTTATCTCGAATACAATAAATCCAGGTTTTTGTAGTTGAATCATCAATAAAAGTAACATAATAATGAGAACCACCAAGAAATGGTACCTGAGCAGGTCCCCATACAACCGTGTACACAAGCTCTAATTTTTCGCTCTTCCTTTCTTTGCCAACTCTAAGGAATCTGACTCTCTTCTGTTTTCCATAAACACAATTCTCACAGAATTTTAAATCAACATGGTTCAAACCTGGCAACAAATTTCTTGAGTGAAGAGTCTGCACTCGTTTCTAACTCATGTGCCTAAGCCTATGATGCCACAATGCCATATCTTCTCCTCTAGAGGTTAAAGCATTAAAAAAATTAGAAATACCATGGCATAAATACAATGTACCAACCTTTCCTCCTTTCGATATTACCAGGGATCCTTTAGCGAACTTCGAGGTTTTATCTATGAAAGTAGTTATGCAACCTTCACCTCCCAATTATCCTGTTGAAATTAGATTTTCTTTAGATCTATAACATGCCTTACCTCCTTCAATATGCATTGATTTCCATTTTTTTGTTTTATGAAAATTGTACCCATTCCAACGATTTTAATGGGTTTATCATCACCCAATCAAGCCTCTCCAAAATCTCCTTGAACATAATCATAAAAATGTTTCCTGTCAAGTGTGGCATGGAATGAGACCCCTGAATCTACCACTCAGGCATCCATAGCATTTTCTAATGAAAGAATCAAATCATCTTGCAACACATCACCTATTACATTCACTTCACGATTAGTTTCTTGCTGCGCGTCTCATTCTTTTCCCTTCCAGGACTTGTAGTCTTTCTTCAAGTGTTCTTTCTTCCCACATTTCCAGCACACTATCCCAAATCTAGACTTGGATATACCTTTTCTTGACTTACTACAATATCCAAGGCTCTTTCCTCTTTCCATTTTTCTTCCCTTAGTCTCTGTAGTCAAAGCATTACCTGATGTCTCACCAGAGCTTTTCCATCACATTTCCTCATTAAGGATTACACCGACAACATCATCAAACTTTAAAGTACTAGATCCAGAGATAGAGTTACTAATTGCCATAACTAAACCATTCCAACCTTCTGGCAATGAGGACAGAAATAACAGAGCCCCAACTTGATCATCAAAAGCTACCCCTACAGAACTTAACTGAGTGGTAATTGTATTAAATTCATTAAAATGATCACCAATAAATCCACCTTATGACATCTTAATATTAAATAAATTCTTTATAATAAATACCTTATTTGAAGCCAAGGGCTTCTCATATAGTTTGTCCAATGTCGACATTAAATCCTCTATTGTCATTTCCTTTGAAATAATAAATGTTGTCGATGATGCTAGGCATAGCCGTATTGTTCCAAGTGCCTTTCTATCGAGAATATCCCATTATGTGTCTGTCATACTCATCGGCGTCTTTGTCTTTCCACTCAATGGTTGGTAGAGATATCTTTGATACAAATAATCTTCCATCTACATCTTCCATAGCTGGTAGTTTTGGCCATTGAATTTTTTGACCCTAAACCTACCATCTTCTGCCCTTGCTCCCACTCGAACCAGGAACCCTTCTCTCCTTCGAGTTTATTAGCCAACTAGACCTTTAGCTCTAATACCAATTTTTAGAGAATTATATATTATAGAGCGATGGAACACATAAAATATTGCATAAATATAAACACAGAAAGCGCATAAAACAAGAGAGACACATATATACGTGGTTCACCCAGTTTGGGCTACATTCACGGAGAAATAAGCAGTCCTTCTTTTTATATTATCCAGTAAATTACAAAGATACAACCTACAATAGATCAGCTGTAATTCCCTCTTCACTCTCAATATCCTCTCTCTTCATCACTCAGAATACAAATATGCGTAGAAGTAATACAATTTCCTCATATATAGCGAGGGGTTGCCTTTTAGGGTAAAAAACCTAAATTATACATAAATTCTATCCTTAGATCTCTACCTAATGAATGGCCTAGATTGACTACGAAATTAGAATATTTTAGAAGGAAAATTTACATCTATTCTTAGCTTCAGGGGTGCTGCCCTCGATCCCCCAGCCAAGGGGGGATCGTCCCCCCTGGACCCCCCTGTAGAAAATATTTTACATGCGGTGTTGCTGCCCCATTTTGAGTTGGGGTACAATGCAGTGATACCTTTCAATACGAAAGATAATCAGGCTCCACACCCAACAATCTCCCACTTGGAGACTGATTATAGCAACTCCACTGCTACTTCATTTGTTGGACAATGACTCCACTTTGGACCTGGTTGTTTCTCATCTTCTTCATCATACTTGAAGACCAATTGAAACTAAGCAGATTCTTAGTTTCTCCCTAGTTACAACTTTTGTTAATGTATCTGCAGGATTCTGGCTAGTGTGTATCTTTTCTAGCTTCAATTATCCATCTTCCAATGCTGACCGGATGAAACAATACTTGAGCTATATATGTTTAGTATTGGAATGAAATGCAGAGTTCTTTGAAAGATGTATGGCATGCTGGCTGTCGCTGTATAACTTGTCCAACTCCTACTTCTTACCCAATTCATCCAGAAACCTCTGTAGTGGCAACATACTCTGCTTCTGTTGTTGAGAATGCAACAACACTTTGTAGTTTTGAGACCCAATTGATAGTTGTTCCACCTACAGTAAACACATACCCTGTTGTGCTCCTCCTGTTATCTCTATCATCCTCCATATCTACATCAACATATCCCTATAAAGCAATGTTTGAGCCACCAAAGCATAATTCTTGATTTGTGGTACCTCTCAAATACCAGAGAATCCATTTCACCGCCATCCAAAGTTATTTTCCTAGATTTTCATGTACCTGCTTACAACTCCCACTACATGTGCAATATCAGGCCTTGTGAAGACCATTGCATACATTAAACTTCCAATTGTTGATGCATATGGAACTTTAGACATATGAGCCATTTCTTCCTGAGTCTTGGAACAATCCTCCCTACTTAATTTGAAATGGCTATGATGCAGGAGCATGTGACTCAAGAGGGGAAAAATCTTCTGATTTATTCCAAAAATCAAAAAAAAAATCTACAGGCAAGGAGCGGGATCCTTTGCCTGCTGTTTCTATGTTTTTTTAGTTACAAATCAAGAACTAGATAAGGAATAAAAGCATGCCATCTTTTTCTAGATAGACTTAGCATAAAGCATGCTAGATTAGTTGTTAAAAAACAAAAAAAGCTTTAATTTGATATGTAAGTTCTACTTTTGTAATAAGGAAAAGCTATCCCTATGAATAAAAAAAGAGACTGGCCGCCATGCTAGGCAGAAGAGGCAAGGCCAGAGTTGTTTGATAAAATTCTCTCTATTATGTAATGTACTGAATGTATATTGAGAAGAATAATTAAAATTGCTGAAAGTTTGATGATTGCACAATTTTAACATGGCTTTTGAATGAATTTCATGTGTTATATATAAAGATCTATGCGTAAGGTAGTTTGGGACATTGGCGTATAGTTTCAAAACTGGCACAATTTCTAGTTAAAGAATTGTTAAACTTTAATGTTGTATCTACGTGGCAAGTAGGGAAAATTTTAAGAACCCCCCCTAAATTTACATGTATAATAAAGGGGTGAATCTCCATGGTATATAGGAAAAATGGAAGGTGATTTTATGAATAATATGATATGTATATATAATGTTTTGGCGAATCTCTCACCAGGCATGGCGAATATTTTACTCAATTATAAAAACTTGTGTTTATTGAATACACAAATGAAATCATTGCATTTATTTAAAATATCTTTTGAAATCAAAATTACCGAAATTACATATCGATAACCTAGTCAGTGTAGGATAAAATTCACCCGTGTCATTCACAGAAAGCATGAGAAAAAACCTAATACTATATATAAAACCAAGAAAAATTCAAATTCATCACTTCTAGGGACCTCGTAACCACCTTGCCAATACACAAGTATGTTCCTGTTTGCAGTTAGAAAAATTACCCAAATTACAATCTGATTACTCCAGCCTATGTTGGAAATTTATAGAAGGATGACTAGTGCAATCAATCCATTCCTTTTAGCCCTGGATTTGTTTCAGTTTAAAACATAAGTATACAAATATACTTGTCCAATGTCTATGCTTTAACCATTCACTTTAAGATGTTTTTACAATATAATTTCCGAAGTCTATTTAGTATCTTCATTATCGTAAAAACCAACCTATATCCATCTTAACTCCACATCTACCACTCTCAGGGGGATGAAATCTATTTATCCCTCTGAGCACTTGGTAGACCCAGAATTAAGATGGATCTAAGATAGAATTTCCCCTTTAAATAGTCTATGCTCACATGAATACCATGGGTCAATACCATGGGTTATCATAAACCTGGAGCTTAAAATTTACTATTAAGTTTTATAAAAACATTAATAAATTAAATGGTTTGATTTTATTTTATTTTTATTTTACCAAAAGGCTAAAAATGTTTTTAACATACATTAAATATACAACATCATTTTACTCTGACGATCAAATATTTTTTCACTCTATGCTATTTTGCATATCACGATATTTGATACCTCTCGGGGGTTAGTAGATCCAGAGTAAAGATGGATCTATGCTAGTTTAATTCCCCCATTTAAATAGGCTACATTCTAGGTGAATACCATGGGTCAATACCATGTGCCATTTTGGTGAATACCATGGTCAATACCATGTGCCATTTTTATTTTTATTAATACTAATATTAGGGTTAATAATGTTTTTTTCATGGTATTAATAACAATCTAGTCCATGGTATTTGTCCCATAGTATTTTGCCCATAGGTTTCACCTAAATATAACGCAACACATTTTTTTGAGTGTTCGTAAATATAAGGTGACTTATGGAGTAAATATAAAAAAATGTTTTATTTGTTTACCATACCTCTCGTTTATTTATATTTTTATTAATTTAGCATACCTCTTTACAAATATGGTATTTGGCCCATAGGATTCACTTAAATAAAACCTCTTTCTTGAGCCTTCATAAATAGAATGAGGGTTATGGACTAAATATAAAAAGAGGATTTATTTACCATGTGTCTAGTTTATTTATATTTTTATTTATTTACCATGCCTTTTGAGTAAGTATAAAAAGACGTTTCATTTATTTACCATACCTCCACTTTACTTATATTTTTATTTGTATACACCCTTGCATGTATATAAGGTGACTTATGGAGTAAATATATAAAAATGTTTTATTTATTTACCATACCTCTCATTTATTTATATTTTTATTAATTATGCTTTATTTATTACCATACCTCTCATTTATTTATATTTTTATTAATTTACCATACCTCTTTTATAAATATGGTATTTGGGCCTTTGGCCCATAGGATTCACTTAAATAAAACCTATTCTTGAAAATGGACGAATGGATTCACTTAAATAAAACCTATTCTTGAAAATGGGCGAATGGAAGGTTGTAACTCCTAATTTCAAGGGCTAAATTTACCTTTTTTACCCTCTCCCTTAAAATAAGGTGGGCGAGGTGATTTGTAAAAATGTACTATGATACAAAATATTCGCCCACTAAAAATTTAAAACCCCTTAATTTCTCCAAAGGGTGAACATTCGCCCCTAAAATCACCCCTAGTGGCAAGTTTGATTATTCCTTTGGTTGTATACAGCGATACATGTATATGCGTTACTATATTCTTATTTTCCTTTGTTTGAAGTCAAACTACAGTTAAATAATTAGAGCGCTGCGGGTTTTTATAATTAATCCCCAACTGTTTGCGTGGAGAGGCAGAAACACCATGGGTTTCCATTCGTAATTCCAAATATGTGTGTGGAAAATACAAGAGCGTTGTATAGGTGTTGCGCAGAGAGGATTCTCCACTATGCATGGTGGCTGGTTGAATTTACAAGTGCGGCTGTGGGTTTTGATTAGAATTTCTAAAATGATTAGCATTGATAACTCAAGCACAGGGCTTTAAAGAGGTTTAAGCAATTGAATCGAAGGGCCAAAACAATCCTGTGATCGATGGTTCGTTCAAATGGTTTCATATATACATGGTGGATCGCACTTCGATCTAACAAAGGTTCACTTAAGTAACTTAAATCGCCTTGACTTCAAGCCGGGTTTCAAGCCTGTAAATTGCATATATTGGTTATTGTTTTGGTTCATATCAGTGGTTTTTAGAGTTGTGGCATTGCATTCATCAGTGGGTTGTAGTGGATGTTCTGACTTATTCCAGTAAAGCATAATAATGTATAGTTCCCTTGTAAAGCATGCATAAAATTTTTAAGTTTACTGCCTTTGATTATAAGTTAGAAAGGTTGTGGCTCTATAAAAAAGGAAGGAAGCTCTCAGTTAATGACTGATACTCCCGAAGTGAGTTCAAAGGACTTTGAAGCAGAGATTAAGGAGATTGCTGTCAAATTAGAGAGATTAACTCTAACGCCTGCATCCCCGCCATCATTAGTGGTATCAAAGCCAGCAACTGACATAGAATTGAATCTCAGGAGCAGGAGAAGGATGGCTTTCAGAGTTAGAAGAGGACGAGGACGTGGTGGAAGAGGATGGCCTATTTCGAATGCTGAAATAATGGAAAGTCTAGAAGAGCTGCAAGCTAGATTGGATGTGTTAACCTCAGACAGGAACATAGATGATGGAGATGTCAGTGAGCCTAAAGTTGAAGCTACAGAGGAGGAAGCTGTACAGGTTACTCCTGAGATTAGGTTCTTTCAATTAGTGTTGAAATCCACAACCAGGCCATGGAACCAATTAGTGTCGATCTACCAAGGAGGACTGAGTCCAGAAGAACTAATCTACTGGATTAATAGCATGGAGAAGTTCTTCGATTATGAAGAAACAGAAGATGAGAATAAAGTAAAGTTTTTTGTCACCAAACTAAAAGGCCATGCAACACTCTGGTGGGATGGTGTGCAGGTGGAAAGGAGGAGACTGGGTAAGCAGCCAATCAAGAATTGGAGCATAATGGTAGCAAAGTTAAAAGGTAAATTTTTGCCCAGTAATTATCAGTAGACATTATTTAGACAAATGCAAAATCTTAGACAGAGAGCCTTAACAGTGAAAGAATATAAAGAAGAGTTTTATAAGGTGAGTATAAGAGTTGGAGAAGCCCAAGACACAGATGAGAAAGTGGCTAGATATATGAATGGCCTCAGGATGGAAATTCAGGATGAGATAAGTTTGCTGTCTCCTAAAACAGTAGAGGAAGCTTATCAGATAGCACTGAAAGTGGAAGAAAAACTCATGAGGAAGCAGTCTGCCAGAGGGAGAGGGACTTTCAGAGGAAAAGAAAGTCAAGGTGGTAGTGGAAGATCTACAACACCTGTAGAAGGAGCTAGCAGTAGCTCAACCCAGCATGCATCCACAGGAGGTGATGCAAGAGGCAGAGGGAGTTTTTCCAGAGGAAGAGGAGGCAGAGAAGTAAGATGCTACAGATGCAATAAGCTAGGACATAGAGCTTTTGAGTGCCCAGAGAGTGCAGACATAAAGCAAAGGAATGCAATTGTGGGTCCAGCTGAAGAAGAGGTACCAGTGGCAGCAGTAACAGAAGAGGTGGATACACCAGAAAGCGGAGAGTCTTTGGTACTTAACAAAGTTTTGATCAAGCCAGCAAAGGAGGTGACTGAACCGCCACAAAGGAAAAATTTATTCAGGACAGTATGCAAAGTTCAAGGGAAATGTTTCCAGATGATCATTGATAGTGGCAGCACTGATAACTTGGTTTCTACAGAAGTAGTGGAGAAATTGAAGCTGAAAACAAGGAGGCACCCAACAC
>APFE030448747.1:9910-44236 GCA_000404065.3 Pinus taeda | reverse complement strand
GAGGTGATTTGTAAAAATGTACTATGATACAAAATATTCGCCCACTAAAAATTTAAAACCCCTTAATTTCTCCAAAGGGTGAACATTCGCCCCTAAAATCACCCCTAGTGGCAAGTTTGATTATTCCTTTGGTTGTATACAGCGATACATGTATATGCGTTACTATATTCTTATTTTCCTTTGTTTGAAGTCAAACTACAGTTAAATAATTAGAGCGCTGCGGGTTTTTATAATTAATCCCCAACTGTTTGCGTGGAGAGGCAGAAACACCATGGGTTTCCATTCGTAATTCCAAATATGTGTGTGGAAAATACAAGAGCGTTGTATAGGTGTTGCGCAGAGAGGATTCTCCACTATGCATGGTGGCTGGTTGAATTTACAAGTGCGGCTGTGGGTTTTGATTAGAATTTCTAAAATGATTAGCATTGATAACTCAAGCACAGGGCTTTAAAGAGGTTTAAGCAATTGAATCGAAGGGCCAAAACAATCCTGTGATCGATGGTTCGTTCAAATGGTTTCATATATACATGGTGGATCGCACTTCGATCTAACAAAGGTTCACTTAAGTAACTTAAATCGCCTTGACTTCAAGCCGGGTTTCAAGCCTGTAAATTGCATATATTGGTTATTGTTTTGGTTCATATCAGTGGTTTTTAGAGTTGTGGCATTGCATTCATCAGTGGGTTGTAGTGGATGTTCTGACTTATTCCAGTAAAGCATAATAATGTATAGTTCCCTTGTAAAGCATGCATAAAATTTTTAAGTTTACTGCCTTTGATTATAAGTTAGAAAGGTTGTGGCTCTATAAAAAAGGAAGGAAGCTCTCAGTTAATGACTGATACTCCCGAAGTGAGTTCAAAGGACTTTGAAGCAGAGATTAAGGAGATTGCTGTCAAATTAGAGAGATTAACTCTAACGCCTGCATCCCCGCCATCATTAGTGGTATCAAAGCCAGCAACTGACATAGAATTGAATCTCAGGAGCAGGAGAAGGATGGCTTTCAGAGTTAGAAGAGGACGAGGACGTGGTGGAAGAGGATGGCCTATTTCGAATGCTGAAATAATGGAAAGTCTAGAAGAGCTGCAAGCTAGATTGGATGTGTTAACCTCAGACAGGAACATAGATGATGGAGATGTCAGTGAGCCTAAAGTTGAAGCTACAGAGGAGGAAGCTGTACAGGTTACTCCTGAGATTAGGTTCTTTCAATTAGTGTTGAAATCCACAACCAGGCCATGGAACCAATTAGTGTCGATCTACCAAGGAGGACTGAGTCCAGAAGAACTAATCTACTGGATTAATAGCATGGAGAAGTTCTTCGATTATGAAGAAACAGAAGATGAGAATAAAGTAAAGTTTTTTGTCACCAAACTAAAAGGCCATGCAACACTCTGGTGGGATGGTGTGCAGGTGGAAAGGAGGAGACTGGGTAAGCAGCCAATCAAGAATTGGAGCATAATGGTAGCAAAGTTAAAAGGTAAATTTTTGCCCAGTAATTATCAGTAGACATTATTTAGACAAATGCAAAATCTTAGACAGAGAGCCTTAACAGTGAAAGAATATAAAGAAGAGTTTTATAAGGTGAGTATAAGAGTTGGAGAAGCCCAAGACACAGATGAGAAAGTGGCTAGATATATGAATGGCCTCAGGATGGAAATTCAGGATGAGATAAGTTTGCTGTCTCCTAAAACAGTAGAGGAAGCTTATCAGATAGCACTGAAAGTGGAAGAAAAACTCATGAGGAAGCAGTCTGCCAGAGGGAGAGGGACTTTCAGAGGAAAAGAAAGTCAAGGTGGTAGTGGAAGATCTACAACACCTGTAGAAGGAGCTAGCAGTAGCTCAACCCAGCATGCACCCATAGGAGGTGATGCAAGAGGCAGAGGGAGTTTTTCTAGAGGAAGAGGAGGCAGAGGAGGAGGCAGAGAAATAAGATATTACAGATGCAATAAGTTGGGACATAAAGCTTTTGAGTGCCCAAAGAATGCAGAAATAAAGCAGAGGAATGCAATTGTTCCTCCAGCTGAGGAAGAGGCACCAGTGGCAGCAGTAACAGAGGAAGTAAATACACCAGAAAGAGGAGAGTCTCTGGTACTTAATAAACTTTTACTTAAGCCAGCAAAGGAGATGGATGAACCGCCACAAGGGAAGGCTTTATTCAGGACAGTGTGTAAAGTCCAAGGAAAATGTTGCCAGATGATCATTGATAGTGGCAGCACTGATAATTTGGTTTCTACAAAAGTAGTGGAGAAATTGAAGCTGAAGACAATCAAGCATCCAACACCTTATAAAGTGTCATGGTTGAAAAAGGGACATCAACTGTTCGTAAGTGAACAGTGTGAAGTGGAATTTCAAGTGGGCAAGTACAAAGAAAAAATTGTTTGTGATGTGATGCCTATGGACGTGTGTCACATATTGCTGGGAAGACCTTGGCAATATGATAGAGGAGCCATGCATGATGGGAAGAAAAACACCTACAAGTTTGGAAAGGATGGTGTCAATCATACATTTACCTTCGTAGGAAGAAGATGTACCGGGACAGAAGACTGATTCAAAAACTCTGTTACTTGGAGGAAAGGAATACTTGGGGTAGATGATGGATGTACAAAAGGCTGTTCAGATCAATGATGAGATAGCAAGATCTCAGAAGGAGATGAAGACGAAGGAGTCTAATCAGGATGTTGGTATAGAAAGAGAACAACCAGCTGATGGTTGGTCAAGCACTGGTGAAGGTATGGAAAGTTGTGCGAAGTTTCGAAAATCTACTCCTAATGAAGTTATTGAATTGTACAAGAAACTGGATCTTCAGAGAAGAGAACACGAGAGACAGAGGACTTATGCATAGGTTAATTTGCTGAGGGACAAGGAAGGGAAGTTTTCATGAAGGACAGTCATGAAGCAGAAGATGGTAAGAAGGCGAGACTAGCTGACGGTCTCATGGTGAATACAAATCAGCATACTAAAGTATTGCCAGAGAAAGCTGAGGAGAAAGCCAGTGAAAATTTTTTAACTCCTGAAAAAGACTTGGAGCTGCAGAGAGAAAAGTTGGTGATTGAATCAACAAACGAAACCAGTGGGTCTTGTGATTTTACTGCTGACAATTTGATTGTGTTTACAGGTGATGAGCCAAAGCATGTTGCAGAGGGACAGGAAGCTTGGGAGGTAGCAACATCTATGGCGGCAGCGGCAGCAACATCTGTGGTGGCAACTGAATTAGCAGAAATTGGAAACAATAGCAGTAGGCTGGACATAGAAATTGAAGAAATATGGTAGCGGATGATGTAGCAATCCAAATGGAGGAAAATAGAAATAGTAGCAAGCAAGATCAATCAGAACTTGAACCTGATTGACAGGAAGAAGAAAATGGAGGAAAGGACAACAAAAATGTAGCGGCAACAAAAGAATAAAGCATTTGGATGGTTGCAGAACAAAGTATGGGATCCAGGAAGATCAAGACCACAAGAAACATGATCAGGAGACCATGAATTTTTTTCTACCTTGGGAGTATGATGCAGGAGCATGTGACTCAAGAGGGGAAAAATCTTCTGATTTATTCCAAAAATAAATAAAAAAAATCTACAGGCAAGGAGTGGGATCCTTTTCCTACTGTTTCTATGTTTTTTTTAGTTACAAATTAGGAACTAGATAAGGAATAAAAGCATGACATCTTTTTCTAGATAGACTTAGCATAAAGCATGCTAGATTAGTTGTTAAAAAACAAGAAAAGCTTTGATTTGATATGTAAGTTCTACTTTTGTAATAAGGAAAAGTTATCCCTATGAATAAAAAAAGAGACTAGCCGCCATGTTGGGTAGAAGAGGCGAGGCCAGAGTTGATTGATAAAACTCTCTCTATTATGTAATGCACTGAATGTATATTGAGAAGAATAATTCAAATCGCCAAAAGTTTGATGATTGCGCAGTTTTAACATGGCTTTTGAATGAATTTCATGTGTTCTATATAAAGATCTGTGCGTAAGGCAATTTGGGATAGTGGCGTATAGTTTCAAAACCAGTGCAATTTCCAGTTAAAGAATTGTTAAACCTTAATGTTGTATTTGTGTGGCAAGTTTGATTATTCCTTTGGTTGTATACAGCGATACATGTGTATGCGTTACTATATTCTTATTTTCCTTTGTTTGAAGTCAAACTACAGTTAAATAATTAGAGCGCTGCGGGTTTTTATGATTAATCCCCAATTGTTTGTGTGGAGAGGTATAAACACCGCGGGTTTCCATTCATAATTCCAACTCTGTGCGTGGAAAATACAAGAGCATTGTATAGGTGTTGCGCAAAGAGGATTCTCCATTATGCATGGTGGCTGGTTGAATTTACAAGTGCGGCTGTGGGTTTTGATTAGCATTTCTAAATTGATTAGCATTGATAACTCGAGCACAGGGCTTTAAAGAGGTTTAAGCAATTGAATCAAAGGGCCAAAACAATCCTGTGATCGATGGTTCATTCAAATGGTTTCATATATACATGGTGGATCATACTTCGATCTGACAAAGGTTCACTTAAGTAACTTAAATCGCCTTGACTTCAAGCTGGGTTTCAATCCTGTAAATTGCATATATTGGTTATTGTTTTGGTTCATATCAGTGGTTTTTAGAGTTGCGGCATTGCATTTATCAGTGGGTTTTAGTGGATGTTTTGACTTATTCCAGTAAAGCATAATAATGTATAGTTCCCTTGTAAAGCATGCATAAAATTTTTAAGTTTGCTGCCTTTGATTATAAGTTAGAAAGGTTGTGGCTCTATAAAAAAAGGAAGGAAGCTCTCAGTTAATGACTGATACTCCTGAAGCCAGTTCAAAGGAATTTGAAGCAGAGATTAAGGAGATTGCTATCAAATTAGAGAGATTAACTCTAACGCCTGCATCCCCGCCATCAGGCTAGCCAAAGGTATACTAACTGGTTTTGCATTCTACATATTAAACCTTTTCGACACATTTTCTAGTTACTCACTTTGAGACAATGTTAATTTGCCATTATTCTTGTCTCTAGTTATTCTCATACCAAGGATTTGTATTGCAGCACCCAAATCCTTCATTGCAAATGAGTTTGCCAATTTTCTTTTCAGCACATTTATTTCCTGCATGTTAGAACCCGCAACAAGCATGTCATCTACATACAATAACAATATAATATAGCTGCCATCATTTTTCCTTTTGAGATAAACACAATGATCAAAGTGACATCTAGTATAACCTTGTTTAGACATAAACCTGTCAAATTTTAGATATCACTATCTTGGAGCCTATTTTAAGCCATACAAGCTCTTCTTCAACCTGCAAACTAGTTTCTCCTTCCCTTTTACCTCATATCCTTGTGGCTGCTACATATAAATATATATATCATCCTCCAAATCCCCATGGAGAAAGGTTGTCTTTACATCTAACTGCTCAAGATGCAAATCTTCAGCTACTACTAGACTTAAAATAGTTCTGATTGAATTCATTTTAAAAACAGGAGAAAATATCTCATCAAAGTCTATACCCCTTTTCTGTGCAAACCCTTTCACCACAAGTCTAGCTTTATACCTTTTTCTACCTTCATCTTCTTCCTTAAACTTGTACACCCATTTATTCTGCAACGTTGTTTTACCTATAGGCGACTTGACTAAGTCCCAAGTTTGGTTATGCGCTAAAGAGTCCATCTCTTCTTTCATGGCTTGCTCCCACTTCTTCTTAGTTTCTACCTATACTGCTTCTTCATAAAATTTTGGTTCACCAGAATTAGTCAAAAATAGATAATATAATGAAGGAGAGTATCGTTCAGGGGGTCTACTTATCTTGGTAGATCTTCTAACACCACTTTCAGGTGTTTGAGGTGCTTGTTGCTATTGTGGTTGTTGTTCTAACTGTTGATCATTATGATTTTCAGGCACCATCACTTTTTCTGTGATCTCATCAAGCACTGTGTACTCTCTGTTTGCTTTTTCCTATTTACTTTCCTCCAACTGATCCTTATACAAAACCCTTTCATTGAATATGGCATCTCTACTCCTAATGATTTTGTGTTTTTCATAGTCATAAAAGAGATAACCCAAATCATTAACACCGTATCCAATAAAGGTACATTTCTTTGATTTTTCCTCAAGCTTTGTTTTATTTTCTTTATTAATGTGGACAAAGGCTTCACAACCAAAAGTGTTTAAAAAATAGTACTTTACCTTTTTACCTGTCCATGCCTGCTCTGGAATACCACCATCCAAAGAACTTGAAGGCCCTTCGTTTATTAGATAAACATCAGTATCTATAGCATCTGCCCAAAATTGTAAAGGAAATCCTACATGCAATCTCATGCACCTTGCACACTCCATGATTGTCTTCTTCATCCTTTCTGACACACCATTTTCTTGTGGTGTTCCTAGAACTATCTTCTCTCCGTGAATTCAATTCTCTAAACAATACCTATCAAACTCCTTGCTGCAATATTCACCTCCATTGTCTGATCTGGGACACTTCAACCTTTTTCCTATCTCATTTTCAACCAAATCTTTCCATTTCTTGAAAATATCAAATACATCATATTTATTTCGAATACAATAAATCTAGGTTTTTTTTGGTTGCATCATCAATAAAAGTAACATAATAATGAGAGCCACCAAGTGATGATACCTAAGCAGGTACCCATACATTTGTATGCACAAGCTCTAATTTTCACCCTTCTTTCCTTTCCCAACTCTAAGGAATCTGTCTCTCTTCTGTTTTCCATAAACACAATTCTCACAGAATTTTAAATCAACCTACTTCAACCCTGGCAACAAACTCCTTGAGTGAGGAATCTACATCCCCTTCTCACTCATGTGCCCTGAGCCTATGATGCCATAATGTCGTATCTTCTCCTGTAGAGGTTAAAGCATTAAAAAATTAGAAATACCATTGCCTAAATACAATGTACCAAACTTTCCTCCTTTCGCTATTACCGGGGATCCTTTAGTGACCTTCCAGGTTTTATCTGTGAAAGTAGTTACGCAATCTTCACCTCTCAACTGCCCTGTTGAAATCATATTTTTCTTCAGATCTGGAACATGCCTTACCTCCTTCAATAGCCACTGCTTTCCATTTTTCTATTTTATGAAAATTGTACCCATTCCAACGATTTTACAGGGTTTATCATTACCCAATCGAACCTCTCCAAAATCTCCTTGAAAATAATCATAACAATGTTTCCTATCAGGTGTGGCATGGAATGAGGCCCCTAAATCTACCATCTAGGCATAAATAATATTATCTAATGAAAGAATCAAAGCATCTTGCAACACATCACCTATTACATTTGCTTAATTATTAGTTTCTTATTGCACGTCTCCTTCTTTTCCCTTTTGAGACTTGCTGTCTTTCTTCAAGTGTCCTTTCTTCCCACATTTCCAACACACTATCCCCAATCTAGACTTGGATCTACCTTTTCTTGACTTACTGCAATATCTAGGGCTCTTTCCTCTTTCCATCTTTATTCCCCTAGTCTTTGGAGTCAAAGCATTACATGATGTCTCACCAGAGCTTTTCCGTCACATTTCTTCGCTAAGGATTGCATCGACAACATCATCAAACATTAAAGTACTAAATCTAGAGACAGAGTTAATAATGGGCATAACTAAACTATTCCAAATTTCTGGCAATGAGGATAGAAATAACATAGCCCTAACTTCATCATCAAAAGTTATCCCTACAGAACTTAACTGACTAGTACCTGTATTAAATTCATTTAAATGATCAACAATATATCCACCTTCTGACATCTTCATATTAAATAAATGCTTCATAAGAAATACCTTATTTGAGGCCGAGGATTTTTCATATAGTTTGGCCATTGTCGACATTAAACCCTCTCTTGTCGTTTCCTTTGAAATATTAAACGCTACCGACACTGCTAGGCACAACCATATTGTTCCAAGTGCCTCTCTATCGAGAATATCCCATTATGTGTCTATCATACTCATTGTCCTCTTTGTCTTTCCACTAAATAGTTGGTACAAATCTCTCTGATATAGATAATCTTTCGTCTGCATCTTCCGCAGTTGGTAGTTTTGGCTGTTGAATTTTTCGACCCTAAACCTACCATCTTCAACCATTGCTCCCACTCGAACCAGGAATCCTTCTCTCCTATGAGTTTATCAACCAAATAGACACTTAGCTCTGATACCAGTTGTTAGAGAATTATATGTTACATAGCAATGGAACACATAAAATATTGCATAAATATAAACGCAGAAAGTGCATAAAACAAGAGACACACAGATATACTTGGTTCACCCAGTTTGGGCTACGTCTGCTGAGAAACAGCCAGTCCTTATTTTTATGTTTTCCAACAAACTAAAGAGATACAACCTACAACAGATCTGCTATAATTCCCTCTTTCCTTTCAATATCCTCTCTCTTCCTCACTCAGAATACAGATATGGGTAGACGCAATAAAATTCCCTTATATATAGCTAGGGGTTGCCTCCTAGGGAAAAAAGCCCTAAATTAAACATAACTTCTATCTTCAGATCTCTGCCTAATGAACGACCCAGATTGACTATGAAATTAAAACATTTTACAAGGCAATTTTACATCTATTCTTGTATTCGGTGGCGCTGCCCTCGATCCCTCCACTATGGGGGTTTCCCCCACTGGACCCCCCCTACAGCGAATATTTTATAGGCGGTGTTTCCACCCCATTACGAAATAGGGTCCAATGCAGCAATACCTTTGAATACAAAAGATAATCAGGGTCCACACCCAACAGTTTCCCTCACTATGGTTCAAGTTTCAACTTTTAAAACTTGATAACTGAAAAAATTATAATAAAAATACCAACTAAATCCTATTTGGCACACAATTGTAGGAGCATTCAGGAAGCTCGACTTCCATCAATCGTATATCCTAAAATATAGCCATCCAATACTAGACTTTCTGCCACATTATCAGTGGAATTTCCCCCCACTATGGACAAATTTCCAACTCACGAGACTTCCCAAAAGATATGTTATAATAGAAATTCCAACATGACCTATTTGATGCATGATTTTAGGAGCATTCAGGAGGCTTGGCTTCCTTTGTTCATATATCCTAAAATATTGCAACCCAATATCTATAACTTTTACCACATGGTCAATGGAATTTTCCCTCAATGTGGACAATTTTTCAGCTCTTGGAACCTAACATGGCATAAGTTATGAAATAATTTCCAACATGAAATGTTTAAATATGAATTTAGGAAGCTCATCTTCCTTAGATCATATTTCCTAAAATATTGTGAAACAATAGCTAAATTTTTAACCACATTATTAGTGGGATTTCCCCAAATGTGGACAAATTTTCAACTTCAAAAGCTGTAAAGAGGAAAGGTTATAACATAAATGAAAGAAAATACACTAATTGATCCATACATATCTACATCTAGATATTAACTGGCACATAAATATCAGAACATATTTCCTTACGGACTGAAGGTAGAATTTTGATATAATTTACAAATCAATCAAGACATTTTTCATTTTGAATTCCCTGAAACATGTTCCTACAAAAATGCAAAGTTATCATAGAGCCATACATAAATCTCAACAAAAAACTAAAAATCATATTCACAACTCAAATTAATAACACTTAATGATACTTTCACAATCATCGGAACTAAAGATGAGACTTCAATTTCCACCCAACCATAAGGTAGCTGCAACCTATATTTCTTGCGTAAGTCACCCCAGAGCTAGATCCGTGATCCAAGGATATTTTTCAAGAAAGCTCGGTTAGAAACCATATTCACAAGTTTGGCTTCTTTCTAGAATTCTAATTTTGTCATCAAGATTTTCTCATTCAATAAAAATCCATCTTGAATTCTTCATATCAAGCCCTCTAGTGTTGTTCAAATGCCTTTTTTATAAATTTTTCGTATGTCTCTTCATGTTGCTCATGGAATATTCTTGTGCATCTCTTAATTTTCCTCTTGGAATCTTCCTCTTCTTTTGTTTTTCTTATTATTTACACCATAAATTAATTTAAGCTTCCAAATAATCCTACTTGGATTAATATTTTCTCTTCCCTATTAGATCATGGATTTGTGGTCCCATGCTTTAGGCCATTACATTATTATAAAAATAAGGGGAATAAGTACCAAAAGCATCAAAAAGGCTTCCCATGTGGGTCCTACCTTGAACATTGTAGAGACACTTTCATGTTTCCTCTTGTACACACACCAGATTGATTTCCCAACTCTGGAAATCATCCATAACCTTCTCTTCTATTTAACCTCGTACACACACCTGATTTATTTCCCTACTCTAGCAAGCATATGTTGCCTTCTCTTCTCTTTGAACTTGTACACACACCAAATTGATTTCCCAACTTTAGTAAGTATCCATTTCCTTCTCCTCTATTTAACCATATCGAGCTCATGTTAGCATCTTACAACTAAAAAAACACTCTTATAGTCATGGAAAAAATATTACCACACATAGGATTGGTTTCCCCACTTTGGAAAGCATCATGTGGTGGATGTATATATAATATATATATGCTCATACGCTACACCATGAATATGGGCACTATTAATCCTAGTAGTGTTATGTTGATAGGAATATATGTGTATCACATACCTTCATAGGCCTAAGAAACCCCAACCTTTAGTGGCCTACCTATCATAAAACCATCCAAGATAGTCCCATACCTATCTATCCAATCCGATTACACATGAAACACATTTATACAAAATGTACATGATACAACATAATGATTTGATATAGTACAACACAACACATACATAATATACATGGCCGAATACAACATGTACACAACAATATTGCACATCTAGAGATTGCATTGTCTCTACCAGGAAACCCTACCTCTAGTGTCTTCCCCACAACTTACCGCATGTATCCATAAACAAATTATCTATATCGAAAGACATCAAGCACCCATGCCTCTAGTGTATTTCCTTTTCCTTACTATGTGTATCCATAACCTAAAGTGTGAGTCTGTGGTTTCTTCCATTATCCATGCTTGTCCCAACATGTCGCACAACGCACTGCTTTCATTTTGTTGAAGTATCTTTCAGCATTCCCTATTCATAGCATAAACATAGGCATAATTATTATCACATGATGTCAAAATCACAAATGATCCAGGGCCACATTTTTCCCAATTGATTCCTCATACAATGGGGAGTATTTCCATGCCATTAATACCATTATTCTCCCACAGGAATGATCCTTAGCAATAACCAGTCAGTCAAAATCACTTAACATAACTTCAATAATCAATCATGTTCATGAATATAAAACATATTCATATACATATTAGGTAAAGCCAAAGTTTAGAGAACCTCCTTTGTTCCATTTTCATTACAGGTGGTTTATTAGTCGTGTAAGCACTCTGAGCATGACTCATAAACCCATAATAAGCACCATGTGTGGTTTATCAGTTCCAACAAGGAATCTATGAGTGGTTTATCAACCCACAACAATCAACTTGGGTGGTTTATCAGCCTCCTCGATAAAAAACCTACGGTAGCTCCCCCTATATTTTCCATGGCAGGTGGTTTATAAGCTGTGGCAAGCACTTTATGAGTAGTTTTTCAACCCACAACAAACAGCTTGAGTGGTTTATCAACCTCCTCAACAAGAACCCAGTGGAAACTTACCATATTCTTTTTCATCACAAATGGTTTATCAAATGTGTCATGCACTATGTGAGTGGTTTATCATCACACAACAAGTACCTTTTGTGGTTTATCAACCCACAACAAGCACCTTATGTGGTTTATCATCCTCCTTAGCACACACCCAATGGCATGTTTACATAATATTTCTCATCAGCAATGGTTTATCAGTAATGGAAAACACTTTATTAGTGGTTTATCAACCCACAGCAACCACCTTGGTTGGTGTATTAGTCTCCTATACAAGCACCTCATGGTAGCTCTCCACAATTGTTTTCATCACAGGTGGTTTATCAATTATGGAAAGCACTCTATGAGTTGTTTATAATCCCACAAAAATAACCCTGGGTGGCTTATTAGCTAGTCAAGTACATCAAAATTTCACAGTAATGGGTGTTTTATCAATAATGTCAAGCACTATCTCGGTGGTTTATCATACCATAGCAAGAACCCTGGGTGGTTTATCAGCTAGTCAAGCACAACATAATTTCACAATAATGGGTGGTTTATCAGCCATGGAAAGCACTCTATGAGTGGTTTATCAACCCAGAAAAAGAACCCTTCTTCATTTGGTTTATCATCCGTAGTAAGCAGCCTTTTTCATGTGGTTTCTCAACCTTAGAAAGCACCCTATTCACACACCTCAGATTCCTTCTAACCGTGTGTTCCAATAATCAAGAAAAAATAGTTAACATGGTTACTAGTTTTTGAAATCATCCTTCTGCCAGACTAACTTCATCAAATTGAAACTAGTCTTTTACAAAGGCTAGGAGCCATGACAATTTTCCAAATTAGCTCTTCGTTACCATCCATAGTGCTACAACTAGAACCCACATACACAAGCCAGCCATCTATATATAACCAATAACTATGGTGCTACAACCAACACCTACTTGCACTCATGTGCATATTCATTGTCTTAGCACAGATTGCTTTAGTACATTTGTCTTAAAACAAGATCATCTCTTCAGGGAATTTCATAAGCACATACACATATTGTTCATTTCATCAAACATTCAGAAAATACTTTAAGGGTGCATAAGTTCAAGAGTCATAGTTAATAGTTAATAGAGCACATATATAGGGCAAAACATTAACTAGTAGTTATGCACTCTCATCTTTGTCAAAATATTCATATTAACTCACATAGGTTGCACTTGTGCCATTCTCTCATCAAAACCTTGTCTTACATATCTTTGATTCCTTAAGTCTACACACAATACTCTCATTTCTTTTCTAATCATGTTTTCAACCCAATCATTGTTACCTACTCATCATTAACCACTCTTAGTAATTTGAACATGTTATGACAATAAAATGGGAATTTTCATGCATGCGCATCCATTACCGTCTGCACTTAGTATACCTTGATGTGTCTAGCATATCATTATTTAATATCTATTTGATGGAAATGCATCTCTAAACTAATTCATATCTACCATTTTATTATGCATATGTTATTATTCATCTACATATGAAAACTTCTAAAAATATCAAATAAAATTATAAACAAAAGGGAGAAAAGATGAGAGATTCCCTCTCATAATCTTGACTGCGTCATTCACTCATGAGCTTTTTCAATTTCCTATTAGGTTGCACTAGGGAATCTATTTAGCATTCTGCATGTTTATCTTGTTGCATCAACTCAAATCAATCATTAAGTAACATCAATATATTCATATATATAGAAAAATAATTTCACATAACCACATATGAAAGTAATAAATAATCATTAGAAAAATTCAACAAATAGTAACAAATTACATTGAAAAGGAAATCATTCCCAAGATAATAGAAGGCTCCAAGCTTTTAATCTCCAAAGGTCTAGTGAATAACCTTTGATATTCATTTCATCAATGATAGAGCCCATCTAGTCCAATCGTTTGAACCTAAAATATCTGATACCACTTTGTAACATACCCCCCTACCACCCATGGTCCACACTAAGGTAGAACGAAGAAAATTCTATAATGACACAATATCCAATGTCCAATTATGGAAATAGGTCTCAAACATTGTCAATGCAAACTCAAAATTATAACTATAAATGTATTAGATGAACAAAAATTCATGACATTAAAAATCTCTCCTAGATCACATGAGATCACTTGTCAAGTAACCCTATTAAATTAATCCTAGCCACACTTGCAAAAAAATAATTTTCATCTCTCACACATTTTGTAAAGCACTTTGTAACTCATTATGTCTACGTAACCCCTCCAAACATTTTGCATGACTTTCAAACCTAATGTAATAGCTGATTAATAATGGAAGTTTCTTGTCTCAATACCTTGGTGACAAGGGAATGCATACTTGACTAACATGATTCATAATTTTGATATTTGAGGAAATAACTAGCTAGACTTATTCATAAACATAAGAAAATCATTATTCATATGTATTTATAAACCACCAATTGATCATTTTTAAATAATTACAATTAAAGTAAATCACAATCAACAATAATTTAAATTTCATAATTATTAATACATTTATAAAAAATATATAATTATATATGAAAATATAATAAAGTAAATGTAATTATAAATATTATTTGTTACCACAACTATTATAATTAAATAATGGTGCTATTATAAATATATCCAAAGTGGGTATGATTTATTAAAACCAAAACAATCATGCTATGAAGAACAAAATGAGGGAAAGAAAAGTTCAAGCCAGAGTCACTGCCATAATGTCACCTCCTTGCCACTACTTCAATAATAGAATATAAATTTTACTTAATTACCACCAAAAGAAGGGGAATGTATTCTCTAGAATGGAGAGGGTAACTTCATGAGGAGGAAACTTGTTGATGGCACTGGACCTGACAACATTCAGGGGATCACCCAGGTATGAAGTCCCAACTAGACCTCACACCATTTGGTGTGGGAGTCCCATCCGGTATGATGGTCCAGTTACCACTATCTTAAGAATTTGCCTCAACTCTTGCTTGTCAATGCAGGAGAGTGGTTCGCTTTGTCTTCGAGAAGTGAGGTTTGCATGCCTCATGAATGTAAGTGTCACTTATGTCAATGGTTATTTCAATGTCGAGGGAGAGGATGAGAGTGAGTTCTAGGTCGATTGGGAGCCGTCCCAACACTGCTAGGAACACACAACACAACATGACATGCACAACTTCTGGCGGCGCAGTCCACACGAATGCGACAATCACAACATAAAAGGTGGGATAACATGTACAACAGTCACAGAGCAATATGAATGAGTACAATGGTTGTTACAACAAGCTTCATGTGAAAGGATTGTATCATGTCCAGGAGAGCAGTCTACACGGGTGAGACAACGTTAATAGCATATACAACACATTTCCATTAATAAATTATGTATTACAATAAATGAAGAAGATTAGATGTAGAACACAGGTTAAAGCAACATGCATTACAAGTGTTAAAGAGTAACCTTACAGCAAATACAATACATGTATGAAAACATGTTGGCCTATTAGCAGGCTTCTGAATTAATAAAAAATTCCAAGACACATTGTTACACCATACATCACTAACCCCGAGTGCGGGCTGTTGGAGCCACTACTTACTCCTCAGAGAAAATTTTAAACTCTCTTATATATGTGGGAGGAGCTGAGGTAAAAAGTCCTTTACATGTACAAATGAGCGGGTATTTATAGCAAAGGGTAAAATTAACCCTTGTGGTTGTTTGACTATCCTCATGATTGTTTGACTTCCATGATTTTTTGACTTACATGACTCTTTGTTCAACATGTGGGTCTCTTGGACTTCCACGTTACATCACATTGATTAACAACAAGCCCATAGTGGGGATGTGGGTGAGATGACTCATGACGTGACTTTACATGACTTGACACGACAATGTTGGTACATTTGTGATGTTGCTGGAGTGCATGTCGAGCTATAGTGCTGTTGGGTGATGGATGTCTTCATTGTGTATCAAAGCTTCACCTCTGCCTGATGAAGTGCACAAAGTCTTCGATGGTCCTTGGTTCTCTTGATGAAGCTTTAGCATTTTGTTCCTTGCGTTCATGTTGGGAGGCTTGACAGGCTCATCTGTTCGTAAAGGTGCATGCTCGGCATGTTCATTCGCTTCACATGCTTCATTCGTTCATTTGTTGGTGAAACTGTCATTCTTAATGTGATCCCTTCATTTATCCCATTCGTCATCTTTCCATGTCCGTTGGTGTACCTGTAGCTACAATCACTTATGATGAGATGACATCAAATCCAAACCTCCTAGTCTACCATGACACATGATCATTCGATTGCAGGTGACTGGGAGAGGTAGCAAGGTTGTGATGCGAGATGATGGCTTTGGGAAACTACTGATGAAAACTATGCAAGGGTCACTGAGATATGGAGATGGGAAATCTGATTCGATAGTGACTGTATGCATGTGCTTGCTCGGCTGGCAGGAAAAATTACACAAATTTTGGAAGGAATGGTCTGGGTTGCTAGAGCGCAAGACAGGCATGCTCTGCACATTTTTCAGAATGAACGGGTAGTGGGGTTGGACAACCATATTTCTGCAATTTTCTAGAGGAATGGGTTGGGCTGCATGATCGTTCAGTAGGTAGCAATTGTGAAGTTTTTCTAGGGAACTGTCGAGGAGGCTGGCAACCAAAACTAGGCAATTCCCACATGGAACTGCCAGTGGAATGCTGGGGTCACTGGCAGCCAAAATTGTGCAATTCCCAGAGGGAACTGGTAGTTGGTTGTTGTGGTAACTGGCAGCCAAAACTATGCAATTCCGAGAGGGAACTGGCAGTTGGCTACTCTGTCAATGGTAGTAGAAACTACGCAATTCCTTGAGGGAACTGGTAGTCCGCTGCTGGCTAGGAAAGCTTCACTAAGGTCGAGAGGTCGGCCTACTGATCATCTCTACGCGATTTCTAAGATGAGATGAATAATTCGTAGCGGTAGGCCTTCTCACGAGTACTGTGCAATTTCTGAGATGAAGAGTCAGTCGACTGTCGGGGTGACTGACTTAGAAAATTGCGCAATTTTCTAAGGGAGACAGGGACAGGAACTTTCTGTCTGTCCAACCTATCTACGTGATTTCCTTGGTTAGTTGAGTAGGTGATGTTAGTTGCCTCTGTGAAATTTTTGAGGGGAGTCAGTCTCAGGGTGACTTCCAGGTCTGACTGTCTTGGTGGTCAACATGAGAGTTGATTGGATTCCTTGCAAGCATTGTAGCTTGAAAAGATTACCTTGGTGCTTCTACATTGTTCTGGATGATAGTTGATCGAGTCGATGGCAGGGTGATGGTTCAGCTGTCAGAGGGGATTTTGGTCGTGAGAACTTTCAACAAAAATGGCTAAGTGTGTGAATAATTGAAATATGCATAGGTGATCATATGAACACACACTCACATGACTTAACAATGAAACGACCAAACCATCGAAACACACACATGTTCAAGAAGATTGATCAACGGTGTAAGTGAAAAGCATGACACTCATGATTGATCATTCATCAATTGATATGATTCTTGCATAATAGTGAATGTGACTCTGTGTGTGAGTGTGACAAATTCCTTTATAGCTAACAAAACAAGCACATACAAAGCAAAGACTTTGAGCATAACCAGAACATCGTCGCAATCATGACTTAGACATCAGCATGTAGAGACTTGAATGTAATGAATAAGAAAGGCGGATGTAAAGACTCACACGAGCTCATGGAGTTAACCCAAGTGTGTGCAACCATCAAGTACAACTCTTCAAGGGAGGCTCTGAAATTGGTGTAGGCCAAAATTTTGGAGGGTGTTGTAGCCACTACAACACTTGACAACAAACTGGTGGAACTCCAACTTCTCTATTTCGGTTCATTTATAGCACAAGGCCTTCGTCTTTCGGAGAGTATTGAATCGATGTGCAGGTTACCTCAGTTTCCCCACTTACCCAATGGACATACATGGTTCACCCTTTGCCAGCTAAGTCAAACACAATCACAAGTTTAGCTTGAATCTCATTTCTTCTAATCCGGGAAGGGTAGTTTAGCTTGCGAGTTGAAGATTTTCAGAGTATAAGTTTGCATCTCTAGTGTTGCTCTGTTTCCAATAGGCCTGGATAGTACCGCGACAAAGTCACGTAGGAATAGGCACGTTTCTCTACTACCAGTGAGCCTGGTCAGTACCCTGGTGGAGTTTCATGCTTCACCTCTCTGTGGAGGAAGCCTTTCTCTTCTTTTGCCTTTATATTTTTCGAGAGGATTGTGCATAGGCACTTATTTATTTTTGGGGAAGAAGAGGGATCCAAACTTATTGAGAGCAGAAGAGGTTGTTCCTTCAGAGAAACATGTAAGACCTTTGACATAGGTTTGCTCATTTAGATTTTCCCCTTCTCCATTTATACTAGTTGGATGAGCTTGAACACACAAAGTAGAAGGTTGAGTATAGGCATGGGGCTTCCCATTGTGGACATAGGTTCACGGTTGGACCAAAAATTCCCATGCAGACAGTTCTTATTTTCTGTCAAGGCTTCATCAGCTGAAGGTTACAATGAAGCATATAGAAAGCGAACACAACATTGGCCAAGTGCTATAGTGTCATGAGTTTCCTTGAATTTCTGCCACATCCTCTATTCAAAAGCCAGGAGGTAGTACTTGGAACCACTTATTTCTGGAAACAAAAAATGTAATATATCAAACAAACAAAATGAACGTGAACAAAAATAGTAAGCAAAATCAAACAAAGAAAAAGAAAGGAAAATAAGGAAAAGAAACCAAATGAAACAACAAGTTGCAAGAAGACTATGTACATGGCACGGGTATGGCCCAACCTACTAAACATTATGTTTGAGATCTTGGCCATTGGCAGGAAGGTTAACAATCCTCCTGCCCAGTGATTGCAAATGATACGTGTGTGGGCCAAGCTTCTCATAGACCAGTGCAAGTCCATCGGGCTCCGCTACCAGAACCTAGTGGAATTCTAGAAGACCTTCAAGTGAAGACAACACCACTGTTTTAGGTACTGAGTGTAACATGGGCTTAGATGATGGAACGAGGTAGCTGTTTTTTATTTTGGGAGGGATTCAAGTTTCTGAAGTGAATGCGTAAGTGAATTTTCCCAGATTTCTTATGTGTAGGATTTAAATTAAAAAACCAATTATGATGACGAACTTTGCAAGTAATCCAAACACTGAAACTGTTAGTTAATTTTTTCAGTGCAAGGAGTGCAAACAACATGCATGTGTTACTTGTTCATTTATACAGTGGCTTTTCTCCTCCTTTACCTGGAATCTCATGTTGGATTGCTCACATTTAGTATGTAGTCAGGTCATCATCTACTCGTGTAGACCCATCTCAGTACTATTCGATAAAGTGGTCAATTATTTATTGCGGCTGTAGTGTGCAGCTTGTACCCAGATTAGCCATATTCAGATCATGATAGGTTCCCAAGTTTCTTTGTTCATTCATAGTGTTGGTAATTTGTGCATTCAGTATGAGTGCTTCATACTCAGCATCATTGTTTGTGCCTTCGAACTTCAAAAAAATTGAAATCATGCATTTTCCACTGGTTTGGATGACTAAGATACACTTGGTACTTGGGCCATCATGTGTTCCTTACTTGTCAAGGCTCATAGCCTACAAGTCATCTGTACATGGACCATTTGGCATGTTGGTACTATTGCTATTGTTGTTGTTCCTACTTCTGCTATTATGGGAAAAACAAATTGTAGAAGTTTTATTATCATCAGTTGGGCGAGGAAGGATTCCCAACTACTTGTCTGATGTGGTTGGAGCTCGCCATGCAAGATAACACTCCAATGTATTTTCTAGGAGGCAGTTTCCAAACATAAGTTTTGCGAAGGCCAACGACTCATTCTCGCTATTAAAGGGAGTGACATTGTGTTTCATATACCTCTCAGATAACACCTGCATTTGCTTGCATTTTCCCTTGTACGAAAGCCACATGTGAGACCAATTTGTAGCAAAATATCCATCTAGATTGTTGGACCAATCTCTGCTGAGTAGTGGGCCATATGCCTCTGGTATGTCCACAAAAGCTATGTTGATGCATTAGTGGACCCGATCGTCATGGCATAGTCAGATGATCACATATCGAAGTTCACCGATGGATGGTAATGAGGTTCTATCAAGTTGGATGATTCTCGCTAATGTTTCGCTCCATCATGCATTGATCCTCTTAGCAATGGAGAGTGGCATGATGTTGGCTACCATGCCAGAATCAACAAACTAGTTGTGAACATTGTAGTTGGAAACATCAAATGAAAGAAGGAATGGGGGCAACCTGAGTTCGCGTCTTCCATCTAGAGTGTATTGAGGACAATATATAGTGATCCGGGAGGTGTGATTCTCCCTTGCTGGTAGAGGTTGCGCTGCCTGTCGCTGTTTGTCCCAACTCATGTAGCAGGATATCTCGCTGACTCTGGACTTTGGCTAACTCAAACAAGTTGATGTTCGCCTGAGTTTTCTTCATGTTGTCGACTATGTTTGAATTCAAAGGTGGTAGACTCACCAAGGTGTCCGAGGTGGAATGGATGTTCGTGTTGTCTCGCGGAGTGTTCTGCAACATGCTGCTCATGGATGTACTCTTATCTGCCACTGTCTTCCCAGACTTGCTTTGTGTCTATTGCTTCGAGGCAACCAGTGGGTTGGCCTTATTTATTAGTTGCCTCACTTTCTCTTGCATTTCCCCAAGTGTAGGGGGAGCCCCTTTACTCCTAAGATTCTAACGATCATTTTTCTTTTGGGGCTACTTCTTAGTGTTTGTCTTCGAGATTACTTGTGAGCACTAATAAGAATTCACCACATTCCTAGAACTTGGTGTTTCGTCAGCTGCAACCTCTTCACTATCATCAGCGTCTTCTGGATACTCCTGCATATTTCCTTCTACGTCAAGTGTATGACTACAGATTGAGGTAATGACTCGCTTCCAATCTGAGCAAGAGTTCTTGGGGTGGAACTCTTTGTGGAACGAATGGAAATTAGGATCAACGCAATGCTCGAGTTGGAACAGAGGATTCTACATAAATTTGGAAGCGAATCGGTTATTTCTTGATGAAATGGTTGATGAACTACTTGCCTATTTCTGTTGGGGCAAATGGATGCTTGCAAATGTGTCCATTTTCCATTGCTTGAGTTTAGACATTTCAGTGGCCAAGTTCTTGACAAGGCAATTGAGTGTCTCAATATCAGTTGCTTCCTTGTCTCTACCCTTGCCCGTCGTTTCTTGGGGCTTTCTGCTCGCATCCTTGGATTATTTCATTGATTTGTCATCCTTGATGACTCCAATTGTGCACAATTATTTTTCAACAACAACAGCCTCTTCACAGCTTTCTAAAAGTGTTGGCTTCACATCTCGCTTGACGAACTGCACAATGGTGGTCGGCAGTGCAAACGTGTAATAGTCAGTAGTGATGGAATCATGAGGCTTAGTGTCTATTGCAAATTTGTTCAAAATACACATAAACCTTTTATTGAAGTATTTCAATTTCTCTTTTCCCTCCATCCCGAGGCTTCCAAATCCCTTGAGTAGCATGGATGGGGTATTTTCATCAACAAACATTTGTAGGAACATACGTTTGAAAGAACCCCAATTTTGTATGGAGTTGGGTGGAAGGTTGTGATACCAAGCAGTTGCACTGCCTTCCAAGGTACATGGGAACAATCCACATGCTACGTCATCATAACATATCACAAGGTTCTATCATTGTAGGTAGAAGTTGTCTAAGTGGTCTTCTACCTTCACCATGTTGTCAGGGTTTAAGTTAATGTTCATCCTCTCTACTCACTTCGACCTCTTGTGCAGAATAGCCGGGAGGGCTAATGGTCCCTGAGTCATCCATTCAAGATGTGGGTAAGCCATCTCTTCATCTTCTTCATCTTCTTCCTCTCCTTCGAATTCTAATGGTTCAGGATCTGAGTCTTTCAGTTTGTCTCTGCCTCCACCTCCTTCGCTGCCTTTCCCTCCACCTGCTATACCTCGATCCCAAGATCACAAGAGCACATTGTTCATCTTCAAAGAATATTGGAGGTTACTTTCCATCTTCAGTAGCTTCCTTTAGACCTTCAAGCATAGCATGGACTGCTTTCTCCACCGATGATAGAACAACTCCTGTGGGTGTGGATTTTGGCTACCTAGATGTGTGTGGAAGATGTTGTATGCCTGGGATCAGTCTAACTGCTTTCACAAACTAGCAAATGATGGGACAAACTGAGAGAAGGTGTTGATATAAAATCTTGTGTTCAGTTCAGGGAGTTGAGGAGTAACCAACTGCAAAGTCCCGTGAGAGGGAGTGCGAGTTACTTCCTTGACCAAAGGATTGATGAGTGAGTGTGAGGGGAATTTCAACCATGTAAAACTAGCTGCCCTCCTTCTAGCGCCAAAAATGTTGACAGTGTTGGACCTGCCAACATTCAAGGGATCACCATGGTATGAAGTTCCAACTAGACCTCACACCATTTGGTGTGGGAGTCCTATCCGGTATGATGTCACAGTTGCCATTGTCTTAAGGATTTGCTTCAACTCTTGCTTCTCAACATAGGAGAGTGGTTTGGTTTGTCTTCAAAAAGTGAGGTTCACGTTCTTGGTGAGTGTAAGTGTCACTTGTGTCAAAGGTTCTTTCACTATAGAAGGAGAGGGTGAGAGTGAGTTCTAGGTCAATTGGGATCAGTCCCGACACTGCTAGGAACACACAACACAACAAGACATTCACATATTTCGATGGAACAGTCCACACGGATACAAAAGTCACAACATACAAGGTGGGATAACACGTACAACACTCACAGAGTAGTCTAAATGAGTGCAATGCTTGTTACAACAAGATTCATGTGAAAGGCTTGTCTGATGTTCGAGAGAGAAGTCTACATGGGTGAGACAATGTTAACAAAATATACAAGACATTTCCACTAATAGGTTATGTATTACAACAAATGAAGCAGTTCATATGTAGAACACAGTTCAAAGAAACATGCATTACAAGTGTTAAAGAGCAGTTTTACAACAAATACAATACATGTGTGAAAACATGTTGGCCTATTAGCAGGCTTCTTAATTAAGAAAAAGTTCCAAGGCACATTGTTACACCATACATCACTAACCCCAAGTGTGGGGCGTTGGAGCCACTACTTACTCCTCAAAGAAAAGATTACAAACTCTCTTGGCTGTGTGGAAGGAGTTGAGGTGAAAAGTCCTTTTACATGTACAAATGAAGGGGTATTATAGAAAAGGGTAAAACAGACCCTTGTCGGTGTTCGACTACTGTCATGACTATTTTATTTACATCAATTTTCAACCTACATGACTCTTTGTTCAACAAGTGGATCTCTTGGACTTGCATGTTACATCACATTGACTGACAACAAGCTCATAGTGGAGATGTGGGCAACATGACTCATGACGTGATTCGACATGACTTGACATGAGAATATTGATACATTCATGCTGCTAGGTGATGGATGTCTTCATGGTGTATCATAGCTTCACCTATGCATGGTGAAGTGTACGGAGTCTTCGATGGTCCTTCATCCACTTGATGAAGCTTTAACATGTTATTCCTTGCATGCGTGCTAGGAGGATTGACAGGCTCCTCTGTTCGCGAAGGTGCATGTTTGTCATGTTCGTTCTCTTCATATGCTTTGTTTGTTCGTCCATTGGTGAATCTCTCATTCGACATGTTCTCCCTTCGTTCATCCCATTCATCATCTTGCCATTTCCATTGGTGTACCTATAGCTGCAGTCACTCATTACGAGATGACATCAAATCCAAAACCTGCTAGTCTACCATGAGACGTGATCATTTAGATGCAAGTGACTCGGAGAGGCAGCAAGCCTGTGATGTGGGATGATGGCTCTGAGCAACTGCTGAGGAAAATTGTGCAAGGGTCAATGAGAGATGGAGACGAGATATGTAAGTTGACAGTGACTCTTAGCAAGGCGTGGATCGCCTGGGAGGAAAAATTGTGCAAATTTTGGGAGGAATGATCTGGGCTGCTTGAGTGCAAGGCAGGCATGCTCTATGAATTTTTCATAACAAATGGGCAGTGAGGCTTGATAGCCAGATTTAAGAAATTTTCTAGAGGAACATGTCGAGCTGCATGAAGGGTCAATAGGCAGGGACTACATAGTTTTTATGGGGAACTACCGAGGAGTATGACAGCCAAAACTACACAATTCCCAAACAAAATTGCCAGTTGGCTCCCGGGGTCAGTCGCGGCCCAAATTGTGAAATTCCCAGAGGGAATTGCTAGTTGGCTTCTGGGGTCACTGGTAGCCAAAACTGTGCAATTCCGAGAGGGAACTGGAAGTTGGCTACTCAGTCACAAGCAGCAGAAACTGCACAGTTGCTGGAGGGAATTGGCAGTTGGTTGCTCAATCACTAGCAATAGAAACTCTACAATTCTTGGAGGGAACTGGCAGTCGACTATTGGCTAGGAAAACTACACTGAGGTCAAGAGGCCAACCAACTAATCATCTATGCGTAATTTCTGAGCTGAGATGACTGTTGCGCAATGGAAGTCCTGCTCATGAGCATTGCACAATTTTTGAGATGAATAGTCGGTGGATTGTCAGGGTGGCTGACTAGGAAAATTGCACAATCTTCAGAGGGACACATGTATGGTAACTTGGTGTCTATCTGGCCTATCTATGCAATTTCCTGGCACAGTTGAGTAGGTGAATTCAGTGGCCTCTATGCAACTTTTTAGGGGAGTTAGTCTTGGGGTGACTGTCGGGTTCGACTGTAAGAGTGGTCATCATAAGAATTGATTGGATTGCTTGCAGGCAGTGCATCTTAAAAATATTATCTTAGTGCTTCTGCATTGTTCTGGCTCATAGTCGATCGAGTTGATGGTGGGGTGATGGTCAGGCTGTTAGAGGAGAGTCTAATCATCTGAACTTTCAACAAAAATTGCTAAGTGTGAGAACAATCTAAAGATGCATAGGTGATCATACGAACACACACTCGCATGACTTGACGACAAAATGACCAAACCATCCATACACACACATGTGCAACAAAACTGACTGACGGTCTAAGTGACAAGTGCGACACTCATGATTGATCATTCATCAATCGAGATGATGTTTGCGTGACAATGAATGTGACTCCATGTGTGACTGTGACAAATGCTTTTGTAGCGAACATCACAAGTGCATATGAAGCGAAGACTTTGAGCATAACTAGAACATGGTCACACACATGACTTAGACATTAGGATGTAGAGACCTGAATGCAATGAACAAGCAAGGCAGATGTAAAGACTCACACGAGCTCACCCAGTGAACCCAAGTTTGTGTAGTCATCAAGTAAAAATCTTCAAGGGAGGCTCTGGAATTGGTGCATGCCAGAATTTTGGAGGGCGTTGTAGCCTCATTGTGACCTGGAGTAAAGCCATTAACATCACCTATAGCGTTCCAGATGCATAACAACATATTTTATTTTTGTTGTTGTGTTAGAAATATCATGCTCATGTAATGTTGATGGGACATTTCCATAAATGGCCTCAAATCTTAGCCGATGGCACATTGATAGGTCACTATGTCATTACCAAAATTAAAATGTTTGAAATGGTGATGAT
Source organism: Pinus taeda (assembly GCA_000404065.3). Taxonomy (NCBI): domain Eukaryota; kingdom Viridiplantae; phylum Streptophyta; class Pinopsida; order Pinales; family Pinaceae; genus Pinus; species Pinus taeda. Next base: position 19,060 of record APFE030448747.1, on the reverse strand, counting down.
TAATAATAATCAACCTAACTTCCTCCTTTGTTCTCTCATTATGAAATTATGGTACCAAAAACCGACACTAATCTACTTTTTAGTTAGAGACTATATTCCTAGTTATGTTCTCCTTTAAATGATGGTGTCACTGAATATATCAGATCTTATATATGTGTTTCAAAGTAACCACCAATCAACCAAAAACTAATTGTAAATCACTATACATATGCACAAGCATTTTAAGGAGGATTGGTCATGAACATAACCTATTCCATTCACCACCTAGGCACAAGTTATGACTCATCTAATTAATCTAAAACTGCATCCAAATTAAACGCGAAAGAGACAAGTGGTATTAACTATCTGTCATAATTCTTTGTATGTCTTCACCCTCATATTCTGAATTCTAAAGCAGGTTGATTTGCTGGATAGAATTTTACAACATCGATGGCATTACTAACTACTTTTATGCGCACACATTTAACAAATGGTCAATCTGAAGGAGGTTTTCTTTTTTTAATGGTGTTTCCTGTGTTCATACTTGTTGTTACAATTTGATTAACAATATTTTATTCACTAATGGAAAGAGAACAAAACCTAATAATTTTTTAGTATTGAAAATATTTGACATGTATGCTTTTGTGAATTTTATTAAAGGCTTGAAGGTACCGGGTTTATGCATTGGTTAGTTATTCCCTTCTAGAGACATTATTAATATATTATTAATCATTGTAGAGTAAAGAAGTTCATAAAATTTAATTATGCACGCTCTAAAGGTAGAAGTACATAATAAGGGCAAAGATTTAGTTTATAAAAAAAAAATTTGCACACTTCGTGCGGGTTGGAAATATGGAAGAACATTTCATATGGTTTTAAAATTGACTTCACTCTCGATAGAATGTATTTCTTCTCAAAACATTTACCACAAACAGGCAAACACATGTCGCTCTGGATTTAGGGATGTCAAACATGTGAACAACTGTGGCCTATTTACAAGCTAAAACCATATGTATTCACATACAACATGAGGCTGTTTTACTTTGTTATTAATAGTGCTCGTTATGCTATTTAATATATGGCTATACACATTGGTGTTGAATTATAATTATATGTGTTTTGTTTGTGTAGTCCATATACGTGTTTCATTTCTTTTGAAAAATTAAGTTGCGCTAACTTGTTTATCGTTATTAAGACAAGAACCATAATGCACATGCCATTAATTTCATATATATGTAAATTCAATATAAATTGAATTAATATGTATATATGTGCTATACAAAATTACATAAACCATGTTCTTTATACATGTGCATAAATTTATGTGTTTTATGGTTGTATTAACTAATTTTATGATGTTTCTAAATCATTATATATATATATATATTTTCAAGTTGACGTCGGGGATTTCCCTCATATATGCTTCCACAATTTTTTTAAGACAATTATAATACTCCCCACAATTCATGAAAATTCGAGTAGTATATTCAGTAATGTTATATAGATAATTCAATAACGAATTCCTTAGAGGTGTGAGTCTTAGATACGCACCGAAACTAATCTACTATTACAAGTTAGATATACTCTTTCATGGGATTTTCAAATTAACACATCCTACAATGTTCTTTAATTTAATTTAATTTTTTTTTTTATCGCTTCCCATATGTAGTCACTTTAGCTTTTGTAGCTCACATATGCTTTATCAGTCGCTTTGCTCTTCTATAGGTACACACACAAACACAATATACAACATTGTTCTTCTACTTATCTGCTATCTAGTTATAATGTTCTCAACTACATTCAATCCATTTTGTTCACCGTCTTTGGTTATCCCACACACACACTTCACTTCACTGTTGCTCTTCCTTTTCACTCCAAATTTTCACTGCTTGGGAACACGTACAACATTTAAATCTTCTTTGGCTTCAGGAATTTTTTAGTTCATTCCAGTCATAGTTTGTTGTGGATCTCTTTTGACACTTTGTTCCATTACCTTGGAATATCAAGAAGCTCACTTATTTAATTCCACCAACTACGTTTTTCACTTAAATATTCTTAATCTTTAGTTGTGATTGCGCTAGCACATAAACTCAATCTTATGTTGTTGTTTCTACTATAGGTCACCCATCACTTTTCACCAAGAAATCATATTTCCTCATTTGTGCCTTTATTCACTATCAAATTTTGTAATGAACAATTTTTTTTCTAACTGATATTGGTGCCAAATTGCTAGCAATATAATCCCTAAAAATTTGAGGTCCTTTTGCCATGATACCATGATTGTGACCAAAACATTAATCCAAAATTCTCTTCTCTTACTCAATTTAGGCCTTTTTTAATGCTATAATCAAACATACCACCCAAATTTCAATCTCTCAAACTTTTGAGCTACCGATCTGAATCTTGTTCGAGTCCCACTAATATTCCACTACAAGGTCCAAACTCTGAACATCCTAGACAAGGATTTTGTTCTAGGTCCACCACCTAATTTTCATAGAATTTTGAAAATTCTATAACAATATAAATAAGTTCCAAACACAACACATTGGCATAAATCCATATGTGATTCTAGATCATATGATATTGAAAACTTGACATCGTCACTTCCATGTGGATGCCTCTTCTTGGTGTCATGTGTCACATGGATTTGGTCAACTTGGCCATTTGAAAACACCAAAACTGGCTACCACATTTCGCTTGTGTTAGGTTCCTATACCAATAGAAGTCATAATTTTCAATGGCCAAGGTTAAGCCTTGTAATATTGTACATATTTTTGCTTTCTACAAATTTTTTCCATATTAAAAAATTCAAAAATGTAAAGAGGGTATGTCCTAAAAGAGAAATCAAAGGACAAAAATCATAAGAGAAGGTCAAAAAATGAAAATATATGAAGCCCCCCCAAAAAATAGACCATGAAAGTGTTGAACTCTAAATGTCATTACTACGTACTTTTATGCATAATAATGATTGTGTGCATCTTGTTATTCATGCCACAATCCATGGCAATCAAACTATTTAATCTTGGTTATTTTATGCTTTGAATTTTATGTTTATAGTTAGAGAATAAAATTTGAGCAAACATTTTAATATTGGCGGATCATAGATAGGTAGAGAAAATAAAAGGAGCTCATAAGCTTAATATGAGCCCTTGGATGATATAAGGTTAGAAATAGATAGTTTTTTTTTTTACAAAAGAAAAGAGAAGATAAGGGTTTGCTAGCCTAAATGCACCCAAAGAAATGAAGAAAACATGTTAGGGTAAGAAATGGTAAGTAGAAAAAAGGTCGCTGAAATATAAAGTTGATTGGATCAAAACACATGCATTAGACTTGAACATATGTGCTAATATGTATGATCAAATATGAAAGAAAAAACAAAGGTTTGCAAGTTAATGTGATTAACTTCCCATCATTCATTTTTCCCATTGCTTACTAATTTCCTATCTACAAGTATATGCTAGCACTTCAAATCCTTCAAGTCAAAGAGGCTCAGAGCATTTCTCTAACTTTTGGTGGAACGGACCCTCAACTTAATGATTTAGGGACATCAAGTACTAGAATCCACTTCATAAAATTCATTCCCCTTTCATTTCCCTAATAAAACCCCTTTTCCTAAGGATAAACTTCATTTGCCTAGGAAAAGTGAAAACCCCCATGTAAATCCTATTTCACTCAAAAAACCCACAAAATACATATTATCCTAAGTATTAAGTGTATGTCAATAAAGTATGCAAATATTACATTGACATTTATACTTAAGGGTATATTCACTCCATCAAGTTCATATTAATTTTTAATTTTATTATATAATTCCCATAATACATTTTCCCTTATATTAATTAAATCCCCTATGTAATATCCCAACCCTTAGTTTTAATAAAAACTTTACAATTCCCCCATATCCCAACGAACCCCTCTTAACTCACCAACCCTCAGTAAAATTAAGAAAATCCCTCTGTTTAAGCCCATCATCCCACTTCATTAAAAGCCTTCTGATCAATTTAATCCTGTACTTAACCTATAATTAATCACAAACCAATTGTGATTAAAGCCTCCAGCCTCCTAAAATTTTTCCCCATCTCATGCATGCTATTTCACCGCCCAATTTCCATCTGATTGTAAGCGCCCAAATCCGATGGTGCAAATCCATATTGGGCTCACCCAATGCACGAACTTTACCCAAAGTTAAGTGAAACCTTCATTACAACCTATCCAATCATTTTAAACACGTGATTAAATATTAAATAATCATAAGTTGCCATAATTAAAACCCCTGGGCGCCCCCGAAGCCCATGCTTTTATCGCCTGCGCACCTCCCTCGCCCGACTACCATTAAATCACCATCCCCCTCATCCGATAGTCCACAGCCATATTGGCCATGCTCGATGGCCAATCATTTCATGTCGGATAAAGTGGTTTTTTGTCGAACCCCAAATGTTATGTGTCAATCTCTGGAGTAGATCGGGTGACCCCTCCCAAATACTGCCCGACCCTCATAAGCGGTGTGACATCCTAGGAAATTGCCTCCCCTCTCAACCCAATAAACCAACTACTATTCATAATATGAAATTCCCCGACAAATTTAAAATGTTTCCATTTAAAACCCTAAAAGCCCTCGTTTTCATTCCTTTTGCCCTGTTTCACAGTAAAACCTATCAAACCCTTTCGGCGCCACCCTGAACCTCTATGACACAATTTGACCTTCATTTGCTTTAAAAACATTGCCACGACTCCTTCCCTAGGCATCCTTATGCAATAAAGCCATCAACTGACTTTCCTGCCAACTTGTCTTTTCTTAATGATTGTTATATTTTGTATATAATTAGCGGAAGACCAAAGCTTGGATAGGCAATTTTGATACTAGTCACAAAACTTGTTTACTCCAAGACTCAAAAGGAAATTTATTAAAAAGCCTATATTAGAAAGAATAAGACAATTATACACAGAACAAAGAAGAGATCATTCACACAGGGACATTAATTGTCAAAACAGAGGAACCAAACAGAGTATACAGTTAGAAGACAAACAGATAAAACATACAGAAAGTTAACCAATATCCAACTACCAGATGTTGATACATATAAAAAACAAAATAAATTACTGTTGAAATACACAGTAAAGAGTTAAAATGTACAGTAAAAGTAAAAAATCAGTAAAGGATATTGACATGTCATCAAAGTCAAAGAGTATTAGTGTCAAAGTGTATCAGATGAAAGTCTAAAGTAACTAAAGCCTCCAGCATGAAAGTTCAAACGAAAAAGAGCATAAAGGGCTAAAAACCAAACCACAAAGGCTAGCAGTACCACAATAAACGGGATAACATGAAAGCAGTTCAAAAGTTGTTTCTATCTTCTTGCAAGAAGATATTTTTATTTCCTAGAATAAATATCAAGTTAGTTTGAGATATTTTGTAATAATTTTTCTATAAAGACTTCACAATTCGAAATATGTAGTGTGGATTCTTAGAGACTTCTATAGAAGTTTAATTAAGAGACTGTAAAGCGACTGAATCATTGGTTGAACTAGAAAGTTGGATTGATGAATAAAGGCAAGAAATTTCCCAGGATTCATGTGTTGAGCGAAGTGCAGACAAGTATTTTCTCATGTTGTTGTTATCTTTCTTAAAGTTTTCCCACAATATTTAATGTATTTTTTAATATGAATGCTATAACTAGAATATTATCTCAAAATTTATTTACTTACACTCTGCTTTAACAGTTATGCTTATAAATGCTTTCTACTGATATATAAGTAAAGGAATTCTTAATTGACCCTTAGTTTAGGTTGTTTCTTGATAATCTATATCAAAGGATTCTTATTTCCCTTTGTTTTGATTACCCTTTGTTCCTGGTTTATATCCGAGTTTGAGAATTCTTAATTGCTCTCTCACCCTGATTAAAGCTATTTCACCCCCCTCTCCCAAAGACTTTCACTTTAATCTGCTAGCTTGCCCTTTGAACATTCCCTTTAGTGAGTTGATCCAGTTCTGCTGCCCTTATGTTGACTCCATAGCCCAATGGTCTGAAGACATCATTCTATCCATATCTTTTAAGGATCCCACCATCCAACCTTCAATGCAAATCAAAAATCCCCTTGAACATTCATAACTAGCATGAAATCATATCAAACAAAGCTAAATCATATAAAGAGCCCTCTCTAAGCCTAGGTTGGCTAGAGCCTATGACTAAAAGTCAGTTTGTGGTTATCTCGATCATTTTGTTTCTTCTAATAGCTTCTAGAGAAAAGTGTGAGTGTTAACATAGTGGCGATTCCATTGGGGAAAGCAACTCTTCAGTCCTAATAAAACTTTAAGAAAATTCTTAATCCATATTTTGAGCCTCCCTAAGTTGTTTGTTATAAGTTATTTTAAAAAGAAATTCTCACACAAATAATTAAAAAAATTGAAATTCTAGCTTCTAGGAAGACTCATTTTACTAGGGCTAATCCAGATCCAAACCCTGCCCTAGTAGTTGATAATCCCAACCTACTTTTAAGAAAATATAAAAAAGAAGAAAGTTTAGTTAGCCAAATACCATTAGTTAAAGCTCATCCATGTCCTGATGAGTGGTTATTTTTAGAAGAACTTCCCTTTGATGTACTATTTGATCTTTCATTACTTAGAACAAAATCTGAAAGTGCAATCAATGAAACTGTTCTAGATCCTCATTTCATTGCAAACGTTGAAGTTCAACAGGATGACAAATCAATTGATGAATACATTCTTAAATCTCCACAATCATCCATTAATACTACCACGACCCCTGAGCTTTCTGAACAATTGTCCAATACTTTGAGTTCACCATTGTTCCCTTCAACTTCAACAATAATACCTTCTGAAGTCCATTCTTCACCACCATTTATACCTTCACTTCCTCACCAAGCTATCATTACTCATTCATCACCTACTAGCCCCGGCTCTTCATCCACCACTAAATCATCTCCAAGTACCTCAACCCCACATCTTAGGCCCTCCCAACTTACAACAATGGAAAATAGATAAGCTCCTCTTGTTTTACCTACACAACTTCCGGCTATGCCTGCAATTTATCAAAGTAATATTTTCTTCTTTGATGCTATTGGTCATTACACTGCCCAACAACATGTAAACAAGATGTCTAACTTTTTTGAACTACATGAAATAGATGAAGCTAATGTCCAAATGAAAATCTTTGTGCAAACTTTGATTGGTTATGCCAAGAAGTGGTTTAAATCCTTTCCTACCAACCACATTGCAAACCTACCAAATTTCCAAAGGTTGTTTATTGATAGGTGGAAAAGAAAAAGAATCCCTTACAAATCCTTTCAGAATATGAGAATATTAGAAGAGGACCTAATGAAACTATTCAAGGTTACTGCACTAGATTCAATAATATATATAATGCAGTCCTAGTTAACCTTAGACCCCCACCTGACTTAGTGTTAATAAAGTTCCATGATGGTTTTGACATAGATATGGCATAACAACTTAGGGAAAGAAACCCCCCAACATTAAAATAAATGCAAAGTGTAGCAGATAGTGTAGAAGCTAATTTGTTAGCTAAAAGGACTAGAGATAGAAATGGAAGGAGAGGAAATGAAAAGGATGAAGCTTCACCATCTGACATTAAAATAGATAGTTTAGCCAAAAGTATGGAAGAACCTCCAGTTAGAAACCCAAATTTCAGAAACAACCAAAACATTGGGAAAAATGGACCGGATCAGAACATTAGGAGGCTCCTTTTCAAGAGAATTTTGTAGATACATCACATCCAGAAGATCCATAGAAAGATACACAAATTAACCTAATGGGAATAAATGATGAGGACAATTTTTTTCTAACCCAAGATCAGAAGGAACTGTATATGCTACAGCAATTACAGGTACAATCTGGGGAATCATTTGATTACAAATAGGGATACGAATATGCCATTTTTGAAGTTCATAAACAATATAATCTAAGAAGCAAAAAAAATGTTGATGTCCCTGACCAAACTAAGAGAACAACACAAAATCAACCCAAGAAAATAAAAGGAACCCTTGTTTCAAAAATCCTCCAAATTCTCCCTAGGGAAAACCCAAAATCTTCTAGCCCAACAATTGTAGATATAACCCCTAATCAACCTTCTCTTGATCAACCATCCACTTCAATTCCACCTAAGGAACCAATGGAAGAAGCTCAAAACATCAGATCTGAAAATCCACATGAGGAGGTTCCTAATAAAGAAAAAGAAGACAATACTACTCAAAACCCTGCTGCAAAAATTCAAAACCTTCAAACATAAAAAGTCTCTTTGCCATTCAATTTGGGAGTAGAGATAGCAAAGATAAAGATTTCAGTTCCTTTAATAGAACTAATCAAGAATGAAACTTATAAATCACAGATAAACTAGATCTTAAACATTGCCGAAAATGAGGATTCAGTTAACTTGTTTCATGACCAACCTGAACTTGTATTTGGTCTAGACATTAATGGAAAACATTTAGAAGGAGGAGTTCCACCTTTTCACATTAGCCTTACTATCCATGAAAAAATTCTACACAATGCAATGTTTGATTCTGGGGCCTCCCACAATTTAATGCCCAAATTAGTAATGGAGAAATTAAACCTAGACATTACAAGGCCTTACAAAGACTTATTCTCATTTGACTCTAGTCAGGTAAAGTGTCTAGGATTGATTAAATACCTATGTGTCACTTTAGTCCAATATCCTGCCAAAAGCATCCTTATGGATATTTTAGTTGTTGACATCCCACCAAAGGGATGTCAAACTTCATGGGTCTTTACAACTAGATATGCCATATGCAACAATCTTTGTTTTTGGACAACCTAAGAAACTATACCAAGAAACCTTAATGAAATATATCGTAAGTAGCCAGGATCAGCCTCAAAAATTTCCCATCTACTCGATACACTCAGATATCGATTCTTTTATCTTATATAATGTTGATCAAACACAAGAAAAACTTTTAGACAATACTAATACAAAACCAAAAGAAATTTTAGTTTCTTCACAAAATGAAACTAAACAAACTACAGAATTGCTCAATAAACAAGATAGTCAAATTGTTGTAGGTGATGAAAATTTTGTTGCACTAGATAGTGTAAATATTGATCATGAGATATTATAGATTTTAGAATTTTATGGATCAGTCAGTAGGTTAGGAGCAGTAGCAGGAGTGTGGATATATAAT
>APFE030448744.1:0-12202 GCA_000404065.3 Pinus taeda | reverse complement strand
TTTTTTTATTTTGCAAAGTCTGTGTCAATCATCGACTAGCAACCCAATCCCATTATGTGTCAATTTGATAGTTGACTTTAAAGTTTTTGTTATAATGGATCAAGTTCGCCCCCCACAATGTGTCAATTCCATCGTTGATTTTTAAGTTTTCACAGTAATAAGTCAAATTCGCCTACACTACGTGTCAATTTCATTGTTGATTTTTAAATTTTTGTTGCAATGTGTCAAGTTGTCTTAGACTAAGTTTTAATATAACTATACCTTTAACATTTAAAAAAGAATTTACTCTTAGTGCAATGACTCTTTCATTAAGTGTTCATTTTTTAAGTTTTTTTAGTCATAATTTTCCATAATATCATGGTTGAAATATGTTGGAAACTCCAGATTTTATGTAGTCATATATTTGGTTTTAATTCCACGTTTGAAAAATTGTCAAAATTTTAAGGTTTTTCTAAGTCATGATATTTTATCTTTAATGTTATGGGTGAAAACAATTATAAATATTTTATTTTTAACACCATACTAGAAAATTGTTGGAATTTTTAAGGCTTTTTAGAGATGTAACATTTTATCTTTATTGTCATGCCTGAAAATCGTTGGAATTTTAAGGTTTTTGGAGTCGTGATGTTTTATCTTAAACATCATTGCTAAAAAATGTTGAAAATTTAACAACAACAAAAATATGTTATTCTAACATCAACGCTTTTAGTTTTCATGATGTTTTTTGCATAAAAAAATTTGATTTTCACTGCCATTTTAAAAAACTGTTGAAAATTACCCCGAAATAAACAAAGCATCGTCTCAACATTCACACTTTTCATTTTCAGGTTGTTTTTTCATGTTTTTTTTGGGTTTTTGGGCTAGAGTTCCCATTTTGAGGTTATAGTTCCCATTTGATAAGTTACTTTGTTGCTAGGGTTTGTAGATATGTGTATTCCTAAAGACTCTTTGTACTTAGGGTTTCTAAAACCTAGTTTAGATTGAATTAACCTTAGGGGTGAAAAACCTAACCCTAATTGAATGTTCCCTTTAAGGAAACCTTAGCTCTTGACATCTAGGGTTTGCAGATTCAATTTTGAAAGGATAATTTAGAGTATGTGGTAAAACCCTAGCAAGAGTTGAATTGAATAAACCCTAGTACTTGAAAGTTGAAACCCTAGGGATGATGCTTCTGTTAAAATCCTAATAAGAGTTATATCGAGAAATATAAGGTTTGTTACTAGCACCCTAGAAGTACACCTTCTAGGAAACTATGAAAACCTTAGATTGATAGAATTGACAGTATGCTCTTGTCTTTGTAAATTTTGCCTGGTTGTACTTGCTATTGAGAATTGCAAGTACATAATGAAGGTTGTCAAAACTATGGAAGCAAAATGAGAATGATGAAAGAACAAAGCAAAAAAAAACGCTCATTCTTGTTAATGACTCCCTAAAAATGATGAACATGATGGAAGGAGAGAACTATAAGGACCCTGAAGGCAATGATGTTGAAGCTTGCAGTTGATGAGTTCATTTCAAGAACTCGTTGATGATTGAAAGATGAAGCAAACCTTGTTGCAATGTAAAGATTAAAAATGCAAAGGAATGTTGACTTCCAAGGGAGCAATTAGCAAAATTTGACATGTCACTCTGACTAGAGGATAGTATAATTTCACAACTTTGATTATCTACTCAAGATATGGCTTGGCTTCCTAAAACACATATTTGCAAAAATATGTGAAAAGGATGGAAAGAAAGTATGCATTATGATACTATTTGACAATCAATGTAATCTCTTGAAGGAAGTAAGTAATGACAACTTCAAGAAGAAGGTTGGTCATGACAAAAAGAATTTGATGGACATGATGTTAAATCTAGTTGATTAGCTTATTCCCTAAACATGTTGATTGATGATTGATATCATGGAGAAAGATTATGGTACAATTTGAAGAAAGACCATGTGAAAGGATGTTGATTTCAAAGAAAACAAGTAAGAAATTTTTTTTATCCTAACGAGAGGTCATCATAATGAGGTAACTATGATATTGATGTTTTGGTATTGGTTATCTGGTTGGTACATGGTTTTGCTACGTAGAAGAATGTTGCAAAAATGCATGATGGAAGTTGAGGCAAATGTATGTAAAATTGTTTGTTTTTGGACTCAATTCAATGAAATCATGAATTGAGTGGATGGCTTTGGTAATCCTTGGAAGATTATATGGTCAAGATGTCTACATCATCTTGGGACTGAGAGGTAGTAGTACGAAAGGGTAACCTGATAATCATATTTCGATAACAATGAAGATCACTTTCATGGATAAAAGGAGTTATGACTAAGCTCTACTTCGATTGGCTAAAAATAATGTCTTTGTTGATGATGACTAGAATAAAGTGATATGAAAGGTTGATGGCCTGGACCTTGTCACAAATTCAAGACAAGGTTTGGCTCCATTACATCCAAAAAGGTAAAAGCTCAATATGATAAGATGCAAAGGGGAGGAGGAGAGATGCAACTACTACTTGAAGACCTCCATGAAGAACCAGTAGCTGATAAAGGCACATGGTTATGACTTCCCAATTGAAAGGAAGTAAGAAATCTCCCTCATGCTTTAGGAGTAAGAATCTATTCCCTCATCTAGAGGGAATGAGGATTATCTCCCTGGTTAAGAGTGATGATGGGCATTATATTCTCTTCTTCATGTCATGCACTAGGTCGGGACTAATAGTTGTATGTCTAGTGAAGGCCATGGAGGGAGAATGGGGTCCAGAGGATTGTATAAGCATCTATAATTTCCTTGAGGATAGAGAATCCAAGATAGGAATTAGACTAACACACTTGAGGATTAGACAAGTATCCAAAACAATAGTGGTCAAGTAGGATTGATATTGTTTGAGGATTGGGAATCCAAGATAATAATAGTCCTAAAAGGACATACCTAGTGAACATTTGAATGGGGTATGTTCCTTAAGACGTAGTGTGGTGTCTCTCATAAAGCCTCCTAACATTATGCTCTGAAATAAGAAGAGCTTGTCAGTTAACACCTTACTATGTTGACAATGTTGGTTGTGATATTGATGCTTAAAGATGACTTATCAATCTCACTCTTCTTGTGAAAATATTTCAATTTGAGAGTATCCTTGTACTAGGTGTACAATTATGAATACCTCCCTAGTTAATAGGGATCGTTGGAGAATGTAACTAAGTTGGTCTTCATAATTTGTACCATTATGAATTTTATGTAAAAAGTAAAAGAAAAGAAAAGAAAAAAATTATTATTATTATTTTTCTAGACAAGCATGTTCTTCATGCTTCCAGGTTTTTGAGTCAAAGAGTCAAAGTCCTATTTGGACCTATTGTAAAATAAGAAGGAAAATATTTTTTAAATATGTAATTTTAGGTCAAAAACCCCTCTAAGTGCCAAGTCGGCCTTGCCTCAATGAACATGTCTATTCGCACCCCATTTGAACTGTATAAATAGAGGGAAGATGGAGCTCCTTTGGACACACACACCTGATGGATTGTGGTTTGAAATATCACAGAAAGGGCAGAGAAGAAGTGGAGAGTCGAAGTCTGAAAGAGAGGATTTCTTCCTGAACTAGAATTTGTGGAAGTTTTGTCTTGGTACATCTCTTGTTGTTGGTCTCTTGCTTATGGATCTACTAGAAAGAAGGAAGAATTTACTTGGCATCTAGAGGTGGAGGTTTTCTCCTTGTTTCCTCTTTGCCCCAAAGAAAATATCATTGAATATTCCGAAATTGCTGTTAAACTCCTATTGGAGCTGGGAGGGCTAATAGCATAAAGATTGGGATCGCTTAGAGAACTGCTTTAGTAAGAACCAGTCTACCAGCTAAATTTAAAGATCTGTTTGTCCATTTCCTGACCTTGTCTTGCATTTTAGTTGCTAAAGGATCCTATATACTCTTGTGTCGGGGTATAGCTATAAGAGGAACTCCCAAATACTTAGAGGGAAGGGATTCTCCTTGAAAGCCTAAAATTATGGAGACATTTCTCTGGATGGCAATATGAGTGTTAAAGAAAAATACTTTTGATTTGGAAAGGTTTACTTCCATACCTGTAGCCTTCGCGAAGTCATTCAAAATTTGTTTGTAAGCAAGTGCTTCTTTAACTGTGGGAATTCCCTGTAACATGGTATCATCTACAAAGTGTTGATGAGTCAGAACTTGCCCATTCTCCGAAAGTTGGAGTCCTTGAATTTTTCCTATTACTCTTGCATGCTTCATGGACCGCCCCAGCCCTTCCATCATGAGGATGAAGAGAAAAGGAGAAAGCGGATCTCCTTGTCTAAGACCCCTGGAAGGGAGAAAAAGTTCAGAAGAAGAGCCATTCACTAAAATTGAAAAGCTGGAAGAAGTCACAAGGGCCATGACCCATCTGACCCAATTATGATCAAAACCAAATGTTGTGAGCACTTTTTTAATGTAAATCCAATTTACTTTGTCATATGCTTTGGCTATGTCCAGTTGCATGATCATGCCCGCTCTCTTGTTGCAAGTTAACGAGTGAACCACCTCGTGAGCTTGAATTATGTTGTCCAGAATTTGTCTTCCTGCTACGTACCCTGTTTGTTACCCGGAGATGAGCGTGGGCAGCAGGGGTTTAAGTCTGTTAGCCACAACCATGGAAATTATATTGTAGACAACATTGCATAAGACGATGGGCCTGTATCTCTCTGGTGTTTGAGCATTATCGTGTTTTGGAATAAGGGAAATAAAGGAGGTATTGAGAGCTTTCGAAATGGTCTTGTTCTGCCTAGAGTCTTCGAAAATCTCGACAATATCCCTTTTAACAATATTCTAGCAGGATTTGAAGAAATCCACATTAAATCCGTCCGGACCTGATGCCTTGCCATTTTGCATTTCCTTGAGGACCTCACTAATCTCCTTTTCAGTTACAGGTTGGTTGAGATTACAATTATCCTCTCTGGATACCAGTTTAGGTATATGTCTAATTAAGTTCTTGATGAAAGGTTCTCTTCCTGAAAAGTTTTCCTTGGCAATGTTCCGAAAATGCTTTACTAACACTGCATCTATCTCCTCATGGGATTGAAAAATTTGGCCATTCTCGTCCTTGATCGAAGAGATTATGTTGTGAGTTCTGTTCGCAATGGTAGATCTGTGGAAAAATTTAGTATTTCCTTCTCCTTCTTTTTAGCCATAGAACCCTAGATTTTTGTTTCCAAAAAATTTCTTCTTGTGTACTCCCATTCTTTGGTGATATTTCTTTGCTTGATCATTTTTGTCTTTCTCAAAGCCATTCTTGATCAGAGCTTGGTTAAGCTCTAGGATTTTGTTTTCTACAAATTTTTTACTTGTGAAAATATTGCCAAATTCCTTTTGGTTACATTCCTTTAGCTTTTGCTTGATGTGTTTTAATCTCTTATGTAGGAGGAACATAAATGATCCCTGAATCTGCAGGTCTTCAGCCCACCATTTTCCAATGTTGCTGATGAAATCCAGGTTTGAAAGCCAAATATTTTCAAACCTAACCCGTTTGTTTTTTGGGTACCAATGCCCTTGATCTCCATTTGAATTGGCCAATGATCTGAGCCTCCAAAAGGAAGAATATCTGCTATTATTTCCTTGTCTAGAAGCATGAGCTCTTCAGAGATCATGAATCTGTCTAGCTTGGAAGCTACCTAGGAATCCCCTCCTCTTTTATTGTTCCAAGTACAAAGACCATTATTTGTCTCAATGTCCACCAGCTTCATGTTTTCTAAAAAACATTGGAAAGCTGAGGAATCTTTGATTAGTGCTCTTGTGCCCCTTTTTTTCTCCGAGAGAGATCTAATCATGTTGAAATATCCTCCTATAACCCACGGTAGCCCTGCAAATCTGTTTCGAAGGTGCACTAAGGACTCAATAAACTTGATTTTGTCATCTAACTTGTTAGTGTCAGTCTTTCCAGCCTTCCTCCAGTGATCAAATATGCTCTTACAAAGTGATTTTGAAGTGTCAAGGTCAAATTTTGTCATTTCAGTGAGTCTTCAAGCAAAATTTGGTCAATAGGCATTAGGTCTAGGGTTTGCTCTCACTCTTTTCAAAGTTGCGCAAATGCCAATCTATGTCACTATTCAGCTGAGTCTATCATCATTCATAGGGTTTTCATTATCATCTCAGTGTCTAATGAGTCATTTTACACCTTGTTCATGCTTCAGTTGCGCCTAGGTAAGGTCGTTTCCCTCTCCTAGGGTTTTGAAGGCAATTTTTCTTGGACGGTCAAATCATCGGCAAAACTTGTTTCCTGGTGTTCATACACCTTCCCCTATCCTTAAAGTACCTTACCAAATGCTTCCGATCACTGAGATTCCCCAAATTCCTCATTTTCGCACAAACCCTAGTTTCTAGCTACAACCTGGCAATTTTCTAGGTTGGGCCTGTGTTTTTCCCTTTTGGACCCCTTTCCCTCACTCAATCTCTGAGATTCCACTTTCCCCTGCCAACGGATTTACAGTCGAATTATAAAAACGTTTAGCTCCGTGCAAGTTTAAGGCAGTAGGGCACTTGGGTTCATTGGATTCATGTAAGTTCACACTCGCCTCCAACTCGCAACTTCATTTAATCTAGCCGGTAGTGTTCATCCGTGTGGGGGAGCCAGTGTGCTTACGTCAAGGATAACACAAAGGACAAAGGCTTGAATTCGAGGCCAATGTATGCATTGTCTGACGGTGATCAAGAGAAAACTGTGTATCATGGCAGACAAATTTTGCGATGATAGTTCCAAAGGCACTCGCCTGACACGCTAATTATATCATCAATCAATAGAAGTTCATAGCCTGCTGTGGGAAGCCAATATGAACACTTGAACATATGCAATTCTTACAACCGACGTTCTCGGCCTTGGACAAAATTGTGAAATGTCAACATGTAGAAATTGTATTTTTGATCGAGTTAATAGCATTCCTAACATCTTGATACATTTGTTTTTCGATAAAAGCTCTTCAAAACCTTAATCAAATTCCTACAATTTTTGGTTTGGGCCTGTTTTCCACATGGTTTCATTTTTTTGTGAAATAATAGCTGCTTTTGCTCATGGAATATACTTGCCTATAGGTGCATCTAATTCCATTAGATTTCTTCTCTTGTTAAAAGCTTTAGAACTAGCATTTGTTGTGATGTGTTCTGATTGCAAGGTGTATAGCTAAGCAGAATTAGAGGATCGTTATCATAGCTATATAAGTTAGATGGCTGATAAATGTGATTAATATTAATTAATAACAATGGTTTATTATTAATATGTGTACAACGCTCCATTTGAAACGAAAATGTGGCAGTTGCCTTCGAAAACAGTTTGAAAACTTTGTTCTTTGCTTAAAACTGAGGCCTTATCTCTGCACATCATGCATGGTATTATAGGAGAACATTTGGTTCTGGGGCTTTGTATATACATAGTTACTCAACAGTCTCTTTGACCTTAACAATCTCTTTGACTTACTTTGTGATCATTAGTTGGACATAAATATAATCTTTGACTTACTTTGTGGTCATTAGTTAGACATAAATATAATTATCTTATTTTTTTTTTTTTAAACCAAAATCTCCCTGATATGCTAGAAGCGGAGCTCATTACGTTTTCTACGTCTACTTTGAGCATCTTATGGTGGGTTGATAATCAAAGCTGACAAATATTTCCTATTGATTTGAGAAAATATTAATCTTTATCCTGTAATGCAGTATCACACTGCAATATAACATAAATTTTTCAAAAAAATTATTATGGCATGAAGTCCTTTGTCAAAGCTTTAAAATCATTTCCTGGTGAACCAAACTGCATTATTTCATTTTGCATAAGTTCATTATCCTCCACAAGGACCTCCACACATTGAACTAATTCACGTCTTCTTAAAACTATAATGAGTTTCCATAAATTTCAAGCAATCAACCTAAATTCCAAATTTATTATATGCCGACTTAACTCTGAGGAGATGGTACAATGTACATGATAATGTATCTATCATAACCATAGATATTAATTGCGAAAGTTCGTGACATAACTATCAGTGGAAACGACCCTATTGATGCGCAAGGAGAACAGTGATGGCACCTCAATGAGGCGAATGCTGGTTTATTGTAGCTAAATCCTAAATTTTTATGCGTTAAGAGATTCACCACACAAAATGGAATTTTCTCCAGGCTGGAAATACATGTTTTTGCATATAGATATAATTTTAAAAAGATAAGTGTTTTTTTGGACATTTTTACTAAAACTGACATGTTAAATCAAATAAATTTATGAAAATTTTGAATAAAAAAAGGAAAAATAACGATTTTTTATTAATTTTATATCCAATGATGTTGACTTTTGAAAGGTTTTTTTTTCCAAAAAATTAATATAATTTTAAATAAAAATAACAAGCAAACAAAATCTTTAAAAGTAAATAAATACAATTTAATTAGAAAAACATTAAAAATTTTAAAAAAATAAAAATAGAAATAAAAAATAAAATAAAGTCTAGTGGGTCTTGGATAGATGGGGATCACGTGCTCTGTTAAAGCAATCATTGATGTGAAGTCACATGTTCAATTCTTTGCCTCTATTGAGATAATATGTTGGACATGATGAAGATGTAGTTTTGTCAAACTTACAAAATAATAATAATAAACATTATTTTATTTTTTAAAACTTAACATTAAAAACAATTAAAAATAAATAAATAAAATTCAAATGTCTCCGTCCAAGCTGCCTAAGGGGCTTTGGGTGGGGGCCATTTTTTATGTTCGATTTATTTTTATTTTATATATATATATATATATATATATATATATATCATTTTGGGTTATTTTATTAAAAATAAATAATAAATTTCAAGATGTCTCCGTCCAACTGCCTAAGGGGCCTTTGGTGGGGCCATTTTTTATGTTCGATTTATTTTTATTTTATTTTATATATATATATATATATATAGATATATATATTGGGTTATTTTATTTTTTAATTTTTAGGTTTTAATATAATATTTTTATTTACTTGGTATTATTTAAAAAAAAAAATTGTTTTTCTCTTTTTAAATGTTTTGATTTTTTTTTTTATTTATTTATATATTTTGTTTTATTTTATTTATTTTTGCAAAGTCTCGACTAGCAACCCAATCCCATTATGTTTCAATTTGATAGTTGACTTTAAAGTTTTTGTTATAATGGATCAAGTTCGCCCCCCACAATGTGTCAATTCCATGGTTGATTTTTAAGTTTTCACAGTAATAAGTCGAATTCGCCTACACTACGTGTTAATTTCATTGTTGATTTTTAAATTTTTGTTGCAATGTGTCAAGTTGTCTTAGACTAAGTTTTAATATAACTATACCTTTAACATTTAAAAAAGAATTTACTCTTAGTGCAATGACTCTTTCATTAAGTGTTCATTTTTTAAGTTTTTTTAGTCATAATTTTCCATAATATCATGGTTGAAATATGTTGGAAACTCCAGATTTTATGTAGTCATATATTTGGTTTTAATTCCACGTTTGAAAAATTGTCAAAATTTTAAGGTTTTTCTAAGTCATGATATTTTATCTTTAATGTTATGGGTGAAAACAATTATAAATATTTTATTTTTAACACCATACTAGAAAATTGTTGGAATTTTTAAGGCTTTTTAGAGATGTAACATTTTATCTTTATTGTCATGCCTGAAAATCGTTGGAATTTTAAGGTTTTTGGAGTCGTGATGTTTTATCTTTAACATCATTGCTAAAAAATGTTGAAAATGTAACAACAACAAAAATATGTTATTCTAACATCAACGCTTTTAGTTTTCATGATGTTTTTTGCATAAAAAAAAAAATGATTTTCACTGCCATTTTAAAAAACTGTTGAAAATTACCCCGAAATAAACAAAGCATTGTCTCAACATTCACACTTTTCATTTTCAGGGTGTTTTTTCATGTTTTTTTTGGGTTTTTGGGCTAGAGTTCCCATTTTGAGGTTATAGTTCCCATTTGATAAGTTACTTTGTTGCTAGGGTTTGTAGATATGTGTATTCCTAAAGACTCTTTGTACTTAGGGTTTCTAAAACCTAGTTTAGATTGAATTAACCTTAGGGGTGAAAAACCTAACCCTAATTGAATGTTCCCTTTAAGGAAACCTTAGCTCTTGACATCTAGGGTTTGCAGATTCAATTTTGAAAGGATAATTTAGAGTATGTGGTAAAACCATAGCAAGAGTTGAATTGAATAAACCCTAGGGCTTGAAAGTTGAAACCCTAGGGATGATGCTTCTGTTAAAATCCTAATAAGAATTATATCGAGAAATATAAGGTTTGTTACTAGCACCCTAGAAGTACACCTTCTAGGAAACTATGAAAACCTTAGATTGATAGAATTGACATCATGCTCTTGCCTTTGTAAATTTTGCCTGGTTGTACTTGCTATTGAGAATCGCAAGTACATAATGAAGGTTGTCAAAACTATGGAAGCAAAATGAGAATGATGAAAGAACAAAGCAAAAAAAAAACGCTCATGCTTGTTAATGACTCCCTAAAAATGATGAACATGATGGAAGGAGAGAACTATAAGGACCCTGAAGGCAATGATGTTGAAGCTTGCAGTTGATGAGTTCATTTCAAGAACTCGTTGATGATTGAAAGATGAAGCAAACCTTGTTGCAATGTAAAGATAAAAAATACAAAGGAATGTTGACTTCCAAGGGAGCAATTAGCAAAATTTGACATGTCACTCTGACTAGAGGATAGTATAATTTCACAACTTTGATTATCTACTCGAGATATGGCTTGGCTTCCTAAAACACATATTTGCAAAAATATGTGAAAAGGATGGAAATAAAGTATGCATTATGATACTATTTGACAATCAATGTAATCTCTTGAAGGAAGTAAGTAATGACAACTTCAAGAAGAAGGTTGGTCATGACAAAAAGAATTTGATGGACATGATGTTAAATCTAGTTGATTAGCTTATTCCCTAAACATGTTTATTGATGATTGATATCATGGAGAAAGATTATGGTACAATTTGAAGAAAGACCATGTGAAAGGATGTTGATTTCAAAGAAAACAAGTAAGAAAATTTTTTTATCCTAACGAGAGGTCATCATAATGAGGTAACTATGATATTTTTTTTATCTCACTCTTCTTGTGAAAATATTTCAATTTGAGAGTATCCTTGTACTAGGTGTACAATTATGAATACCTCCCTAGTTAATAGGGATCGTTGGAGAATGTAACTAAGTTGGTCTTCATAATTTGTACCATTATGAATTTTATGTAAAAAGTAAAAGAAAAGAAAAGAAAAAAATTATTATTATTATTTTTCTAGACAAGCATGTTCTTCATGCTTCTAGGTTTTTGAGTCAAAGAGTCAAAGTCCTATTTGGACCTATTGTAAAATAAGAAGGAAAATAATTTTTAAATATGTAATTTTAGGTCAAAAACCCCTCTAAGTGCCAAGTCGGCCTTGCCTCAATGAACATGTCTATTCGCACCCCCTTTGAACTGTATAAATAGAGGGAAGATGGAGCTCCTTTGGACACACACACCTGATGGATTGTGGTTTGAAATATCACAGAAAGGGCAGAGAAGAAGTGGAGAGTCGAAGTCTGAAAGAGAGGATTTCTTCCTGAACTATAATTTGTGGAAGTTTTGTCTTGGTACATCTCTTGTTGTTGGTCTCTTGCTTATGGATCTACTAGAAAGAAGGAAGAATTTACTTGGCATCTAGAGGTGGAGGTTTTATGTGGTTATAGGTCTTGGATATCTCAGTTGATATGATTTTATAAGAAGATAATTTCATAGTTTTTCTCGTTGGAGGTGTTTTTCTTTGGCTTGGAGCCTCTATATTGTGTTCTTTATTTTCTTGTGATCTTCATATTTATGTTTTGATAATTGTTTGATGAATAAGAACACAATTAAATAAATAAGCAGCCAACAAATTTCACAAGCAGTTTTTTTTTGCTGAAGCAAGAGTAGGACCTTCTTTACCATTAATAATATACAAAATTTACAAAAAGTCACTCTGAAAAGTGGCAAAGGAGATCTGCCCCCCAAAGGAACCGAG
The DNA here is from genome assembly GCA_000404065.3 of Pinus taeda. Lineage (NCBI taxonomy): Eukaryota > Viridiplantae > Streptophyta > Pinopsida > Pinales > Pinaceae > Pinus > Pinus taeda. Next base: position 194 of record APFE030448744.1, on the reverse strand, counting down.
AACGGGCCAAGGCAAAAGACTCGGCACAAAAAACTTACCTTTCAACACATCAAAGCTAAACAGGAAAAGGCCAAAATCGAACCTAAGAAGTAGATGGACCAGAGCAAAAGAAAAAAGGGCCCCACCGGCCCTCCAAGACATGGAGAGAACCGTGCCCCAAAGAAACCATACAACAAAGAGGGGCCCATGCAAAA